>VXAC01009004.1:1128980-1218113 GCA_013399225.1 Rhipidura dahli | reverse complement strand
CCTTAAACCTCTGAGGGGGGAGGGAGGAATCGCTGATTCAGCGGGACGCGGGAGCCACCTCGGTCGCCCGGCCGCGGGCTCGTAGGAAACGCGGCCGCGGTGTCCGTGCCGGGGCAGCACCGCCCGGGCCGTGGGTCGAGCGGCACGGCAGCGCCGGTCAGCTCGGACAGCCTGGTGATCCTCCGCCTCAGCCCCCGAGGCGAGGCTGCTGCCGGGGAGGTAGAGCGAGCAGACGCCATGGGGAGCAGCCCGGACTTTTCGCTTTTTCCCGGGGTTTTCCCTCCTTTGGTACCTCACTACATACCTAGATAAAGGAAGAACTGGAAGGGAGCCTTGTCCAAAGTTAACACATCGAATCCCGGCAGCCTGTGGAGATGTGCAGTGATGAGATTTTAATTGTACCTGTTCTAAGAATAGAAACACAATGTTGCAAGAAAACAAACAAACAAACAAAACAAAAAAAGAGAAAAAAGGTAAAGTCAAAACCATAGCTTTCTGCAATGCAGAACTACTTCTGCCTTGAAAGTGATTGCTCTAAACCTGAGACCCTTTCTGGAGAAACTTGCTCTGTGCAGTGTAGTTAATTTTGCTTATTGAAGTGTAATTAAGACTTTTTTTCTTGTATTTAAGATTTTTTTGTTGTTGTGGTAATGGCAGGCATGCTTCTGCATTATTCCTGTCTTGTTTTGTTGTGGGAGGACTTCCCTCTGACATGAGCTAGTAATGAGTTGTCACAGACAAAAAAATATCCAAGACATAGTTCTGATAATTTATAAAAATGTTCACTTGGTAATTTTTGAGGAATAGAAACATTGTTTTTTTCAGTAGGAATGTAGAAAGCAGGTAGATATTCTCTCTTTCATTAATTGTAATTTATTCATTTTTAAAATACTCTGATTTTTTCTTTTTAGCAAGTTCCAGTACACCATAATTTCCAGAAGAGAATAAAATATAAATTCTCAGAGAACCTCCTTTTATTAATTTTTTTTTTAAATAGCCCTATATAAAAAAGCTCTTTGTGCTTTTTAAACCTTAGTCTTCCTATTTTTAAGAGGAACATTAATTCCATAACTGCAAAATATGTTTCTCAATATATATTTGCAGATATGCAGAAAGAAACATTTCTGAGGAGTGAACTATTACTGCTGCTCTCACACACACAGGAACTCCGAAAACAGACTCATGAGAATTGTAAGAGATGCAGAGTCATGGAAAATCTAAACAGAATCTCGTGTCACAGACTGACATGCCCAGGCATGATTTCTAGGCCAAAGGAAGGAAGGTGAGAAGAGAGTGAAGTGGCTGAGAACCTGCTTGTGTGCTGCAGCCCCAGTGACAGGAAATTGCCATCTGTCCCCTTTAGTCATTTATTTAGACTAAAGTGACACGGAAATATACATTCTCAGACCTTTGTCTTAGATCTGTCACGGGCATTTGTGTATCCACTGCCAATTAACATCTATTGTAAGGTATTACATGTTGTGGAAGTTTAATAGGTCTAACTGCATTTGCAGCTGTACCACAGAGACTTTCTGGTTAAGACATTAATGGTGGTTAGGAACTTAATATTTGAGTTGCTGAAATACTATGGCATGTGCATGTAGAAGTTCATTTGATCATTACAGTGATTTGGTCTGGCCTTAGAAATCTGGTCATTTATAAGCCATTAATCAGAATATCTGTAGGTTGACACAAGACTCATGAAGCTGAAGTCCAAAGACCTGTCAATGTCATTATGGGCTATGTAGTCAATGGGGCACTTTCTACTTGGGATGTTACTGACTTATGATACCATAATTTTGCTTCTGGGATGGACCTGGGCCCTTATTTGACCTTCAAAGCTTGTGACTTCTTACAGGTTAAGGATGCCTCTGAATATAAAAGAGTTTAACTATTAAAAGTCTCTCCAGGTCCTGAAGGGAGAACTAACTTGACTCAAGTTTGACACCTTCATTTAATGTTGCTGTTGTTTTACATGCACAGCGTTCCTGGCAGTGGAGCTGGGTACTGCTCCAACGGCCCTGGCTGAAACCTGCTGGGTTAAATTCAGAAGGTGTGGAGCTCGGCATGTGGATGAGAGGCAGAAAAGCAGAGCTGGAGGGAGAGCCCACTTTGGCAGTGAGTACAGAAAGGGGTGTGAGCCACATATATAGACTAAGGTGGGAGAAGTGAGACACAGCACCAGATGGGCAGCTGTGGGAGCTGCAGTGGGTGTGAAGGGACACTGGGTGCGGGTTTAGTTTGAGGAAATGATTTTTATTTAGACTGGAGAAGTGCTTTTCTCTCTTTTTTTTCATGGGAGGTATTGCCAGTGATTTGGATTCCTCTGTACAAAAATTCTTCTGTAATATGGAGACAAGAATGTTCAGGTTTAACATATTAAACTGTTACACAATGTGATGAACATATATAACATAAAAATATACTTTGCTATTTGTTATGTATTTTTATATAGAAACATATTTGTTAATCAATGCTAATCTTTTCCATAAGATGAATGTGCAGTATTGTAGTGCATTTAATAAGCAATTTTTTTGTTCAGTGAAATAAACAAAAAACCAAATGTCTAATAGTGAAATGCAAATTTTAACTGGTAAACAAGTTATGATTTAATCACAACAAAACCATGACACTGCATTTCCTTGCTTGGATATAACAGCAGAAAGAAGGTTTCTGATTATCAGGTAAGATTAATTGTTGCAGTCATCAGATATCCTAACATGTTCCTAGATGATTTTTATATTTCAGTATGCATAGATAATCTACTACAACTGGCAGGAATAAGTTAACAAACTGATTTCTAAATTTAAACACAAGTGCCTGTTTTTGAATTATTTTATTATATAATGTTTTTACAGGACCAAAACCCACTATCTGATTATTTATGATTTTGAGTGAATGGTACATGGACTAAAATATATATATATATGTATTCTGTTTAACATGAATATTATTAAGAGTTAAGCATTTCCATGAATTTACTTCATTTGTTTCTAGACTTGTAAATATATTATTTCATGCAAGGCAGAGGTGAAAGTGCCAATTCTTTGTGACAGAAAGCCAATACCTTTGACAGAGGAGATGGATAAAAACAAATCATATCAATGTGTTCAACAGTACTTTTTGTTTCAGAATAGGAATAGTTTTTAATATCTTTAAACCTGTATGACTTCTTGTAATGCAAAAAATAGATGAACCAAAGACCCAGTAGCTCCTCTGTTCTCTCTCCTTTTCTTGGCTGCCTTTTCCTATGAGCTCAGTTATGATGGAAAATTATATTTCTCCATCTGTTTTGGCTGATATTTGAAATTTCAGGTCAAAAGCTAGAAGTGAGGAAGAGACTGATCCAATTATGAGCTTTTATTTCCATTAAAAGCCAGATGAGTCTCCCAGTTGCTGAGACATCAGGGAGTCTTTGTATATGGATGTTCTCCCCAGTGTACCCAGTGTCTGCTGCTGATGGGTTTCCGAAATGCTGCTGGCTTAGGTATCATCTCCTCCCTGGGGCAACTTGGAAGTTCCCACCATTCAAGGACCTCAGGCTTCTCTGACCTAGGCATGTTCTGCACCAGCAGGGGCAGTAGCCATGACCATGTGACATTCAAGAACAGCCGGAAGAGGTTGCATTCAGAGAGATTTGATAGACATGTGTCATCAGTAGCTGTGGCTAGAATAGAGAAGCAGGGCTGGGAGTGGGACCTGGACCCAGCAAAGCCCTTCTCCCTCTCTTTCTCCACTTGCTTTTGAAGTTTAACTGTAATACAGAACCCCAGCTCTGACAGAAGGGACAGAGAGGGGTCACAAACAGACCACACGTGAGTGGCTCACTTACTGACAGGGAAGATATGCACATTGGAAACCATTCCACTAGAGGAAGGCATTGGATGGGTTTCCCATAGTCTCTCTGCTGTAGTTGCTTAGTGTTCCATCAGTATCATTGTTTTGTCCCTTGGCTCTGTCTTATCTATAAAAATAGTGGGTGATTTTCCTGGACTCAAATCAAGGAAGGCACTGATGATGTTTAACCTGAGGCTACAGGTTTGTAGAAGGGTCTCAGGTCTTTGGTATTTCCCATTGCCTAATTCAGGTGCACCCCTGCTCAGGGTTGCAGATTCACGGAAGGCAGCTGACTGTTTGCCTAGAGGGTAGTGTAGGCAAGTGCTCCAGCTGGTTTGAAAAATCCCTTCTAGGAACTGAGGAACTGGCATGGCCATGCCTCAGTCCTTTTATGGGTCTAATCTCAAGTAACCTGACAAAGGTCACATAAGGAAGCAGGTAGCTTGCTAAATCACACTGCCCTTGAATCAGCTTTGCAATTGAAAATCACTACCAGCTGCTGCTGTTAAAATACCTGAATCCCTCACAAAGGATTGCACTGGTAGCATTGCATCCCCATTATTTTGTTCAGAATTAAATTGCTGACTGCATACTGAAATTAATGGTGAGCTCTTTGTAAAATTCCAATTGCATTACTCTTCTCTAAGTGGGATACAGTTTGCTTAACGTCCCATACCACAAACCTTCTCTGCTAGGGCTCAGGTACATAACTTTGCATTAAAGAGAAGTGAACAAAGAATCAATGTGTTTACTGCAAAACAATTTTAAAATTATTAAAACAATTACTGAAATAATACACACTGACTCTAGAAAGACACCATGATAGTTGAAACCCTGTCTTGCTGCACACTGTATCATATCTTCATCCTGGATAGCCCTTGATCTAAGAGCAAAGGGTCTATGGATATCTTTAATCTGGCTGCTGTAGCAGAGAGAACCCATGTGCAAACTCTGTCTTGTCAGGTTACCTTTAGAGAAAAGTGCTTCAGTACCTCTGCATAGCTTGTTTTGACTCATCCTAAGATGAATCAGGACCTCATAGCATAGGATGCTCTTCAGACATGAGACCACACATCTATGCAGCTGCACTCTCCATTGATTCAAATTAAAGTCTAGAGTTCTTTGTTTCTTTTATGGAATATCAAGAAAACACCAATACAGAACAATTCCTGAAAAAAAATCACGGGAAAAGATTTGTTGTTCCATAAAACTGTCAGTAGTTTAACTTAAAGAGGGATGCCTTCTGTGCTGTAAATATTTGGAACTGCTCTCTAGTGATTATTTGCTGTTATTTTGTTGTGCAGAATGGTTCAGCAGTGCTAGTTTCCTCCATGGACCTGCCACCTGAAAGTTTAACTATTGAACTGGCAGTGAAATAGAATGCCAGGTATCTTCTTACAAATGAATGGTTTTCCTTCCTGATTTCCTGTCTAAAAACAGGATAACCACTTCCCTTAATAATTTAAAAATTTCTCTTGAGACCAAACATGGAAAATAAAAATTTGGAAAATAGGCTATTACCTGGAAATGACTATTGTAAATGTAATAACAGAAGTCTCAATGTGACCTTAGTGTTGTGCTACCCAGGGAATTCTGTAAGACTGTTTACAGTTAGGGATAAAATCTATTTATGAAATATCCTCCAATGGAGAAACAAAATCAACAGATGGAGGGGCATGACAGAAAAAAGAAAGTCCCATATTTGTTAAAATTTTAGTGCAGTAGTCCTGGCAAAGACTGCCATAAACACTCCTAACTCATTTAATTTCTCTGTACTCTTTGATCTGATATGATTGTTCCTAGATTATAAAGCCAGAGGGACCATTAGATCATCTGGTTTGACCTCACGTGTGCTGCAGGCCATTAAAATTGTATTCATTACTCTTGTATTGATTCTAAAGACTTCTGCTTGGCTAAAGCTTGTGTTCCAGAGAAGCATGTGGTATTGATCTGAAGACAACAAAAGTCTGTGAATCCATCATTTCCTCTATTATTAGTTTAAATATTATCCCATTGTCGCTATTAATTCTTTTCCTTATTTCTAATTGGATTTTGTCTGACTTAAGTTTCAAGCCATTTGTTCCTGTTTTGCTTTCCTACCTTAAACTGCAAGGCCTTTCAAGTATTGCTTGTTTGTGAGGTAATAATAATAAGCAGGTCACCTCTTGCTCATTTTAACAAACTTCTCACTAATAGCTATTTTTCATTTTTATGGAGTGGATCATATTGAGCACCATCATATAGCACGTACAGGACAAGCAGGGGGTCAGGCCCAACCAGCATGAGTGTATGAAAGGCAGGTCCTGTTTAACCAACAGGTCTCATTCTGTGACAAATTAACCCGCAAAGGGGATGAGGGGAGGGTTGCTGATTTTGTCTACCTGGACTTTAGTGATGCATCTGACACCATTTCCCACAGCATTCTCCTGCAGAATATGGCTTTCCATGGCTTGGACAGGTGCACGGTTTGCTGGGTGAAAAACTGTCTGCATGGCCAAGCTCAGGGAGTGGTGCTGAGCGGAGATACATCCAGCTGGAGGCTGGTCACTGGTAGCATTCCCCAGGGCTCAGTGTTGGGATCAGTCCAGTTTAATATTTTTATTGACAATCTGGATGAGGGGATCAAGTTCATTCTCAGTAAGTTGGCAGACAACACTTGGGCTGGAGTGTTGATCTGCAGGAGGGTGGGAAGGCTCTGCAGAGGGATCTGGACAGGCTGGATCAATGGACTGAGGCCGGTTGTGTGAGGTTCAACAAGACCAAGTGCCAGGTCCTGCCCTTGGGTCACAACAACTCCAAGCAGCACTACAGGCTGGGGACAAGAATGGCTGTAAAGTGGCCTGATTGAAAAGGACCTGGGGGTGCTGGTCAGCAGTGGCTGATCATGAGCCAGCTGTGCCCAGGTGGCCAAGAAGGCCAATGGCATCCTGGCCTGTGTCAGCAGTAATGTGGCCAGCAGGACCAGGGCAGTGATTGTCCCCTGTACTGGGCACTGGTGAGGCCACACCTGGAGTCCTGTGTCCAGTTTTGGGCCCCTCACTACAAGAAAGACACTGAGGTGCTGGAGCAGGTCCAGAGAAGGGCAATGAAGCTGGTCAAGGATCTGGAGCACAAGTCATATGAGCACTGCCTGAGGGAGCTGGGGTTGTTAATCCTGGAGAAAGAAGGCTCAGGGGAAATCTTTGTCATTCTTTATCATAAAGCAGTCCTTTTCTCCTATGTGACAACTTCCCTCATCTGCAAATTTTATCAGTTTTAAGTTTTTGTCTTTGTTTAAAGTTTGCACCTGCTGAGAAGATACTGCCACAGCAGCTGTCTTTTCACAGTATGTTTTAAAGGGTTGCTGCTTTGGCAAGTCACCATGCATCAGCAAAACTGTCACTGGACTCACTGCCTGTCAACCTGCTGTGGAAAGAAGTTCCCACTGGTCCCTCATGTTGTATATGTGCTATGCTTAAACAAAACTGCCTGGCTGGTGCCAGCTCCTATAAAGCAGGGCTAACAAAACAGATAAAGAAAACCACTTAAGAAAAAAAATGGGGAAAATCTCTACTGCCAGTAGGACTGAAGTAGCTCTTAGACATTGATAAAGAATTTATAAGATCCAAACTTGAAGTTAAAGAGCACCTTTGGCAGATTTCAGCCTCTAAAGTCAAAAGTTGGTTGTTACCAGGACAGCATCCTGTGGTCACCAAACATCCACTGTGGCCACCAAACATCAGAAATCAGCTTTTCTGCAGAAGACATGGGGTTTTCACCTGAGCAGTTCCTGCTGCTTGGGAAGATACTAGGCTGCAGCCAGGGCTGCAGTAACAGCCACCTGCAGTTACTGCCAATAGCTGGCTCTAAACTTGATACAGACATACTTGTGTGGCCACTACAGCACAGTGTGTTTGCTCTATGGGGTGGAAGTGATAACTCACCCTTTAGGTGTTTGTGGCTCTCAGTGCCAACTTACAGGTACCTGACTCTCAGGGTGGAATCAGAAACCCGGTGTTAGTCACTTTCAGCATTTGCAGAGGCAGATGCCACACTGAAATGTGAACCCACATGCACAGTGGGAAGCCCTTTTGACCCAGACAGCAGGAGATAATGACAAGGCTGAGCCCTGAAGCATAGCTTTGTGCAAGTCTGTCCTGTGTGATAGAGCCTGGTGCAGCAGTATTCAGAGCACCTGGACTCTGGGGTGAAGTCTTGAACTCAAGGTGTACCTTGCACAGACACTCTGGTGACTGCATGTCACATTATCTGGAAATTTTCGTTTCAGAAGTGTATTGTCTGGATGTTGAACCTGAGCTGGGGCCACCTGACCTTGCAGTCATGCTAATAAACCCTCCTCACTTCCATCATGGGTAAAGCAGTATTTAGAACTGCTATTGCTTATGTCCCCTTGCTTTTTTCCATGCCCCTACTTCTTCCCTTTTACCCCAAGGCCATTAGCCAGTTTGCTTGGAGCTGCCCTAGATCTGTTGTTTTATATGCAGTGATTTCTCTATTGTTTTCCAATATTTTATTTCTTAGTGTTCTGAGCAAAGAGAGCTCCATGGTTCTTCAGGGGACTAATTGCAATCTGGCAGAGCAGCCGTGTTTACTAGCTGAGCTACTTCCACACAAAAGCACTGTTTCCAGGCTATAGAGTGGAGCAATACAGATGCACTCATGCAGGGCTGTCCCTGGAGTAATAAACTAGCACTAAGCTGCTTCTGCACAGAGCCATATGATGTGTCTCCAGCTGTGGTGAGGTCAGTCTGGAAGCCAGATAAATTGCCAATAAGAAACAGAGCAGAGCTGACTATATATCTGAAGTCCTGTACAACTGTGTTTTTAAAAATAATGACGCTTAAGGAAAGCAATGGTCCAGAATTACATTTGATAGATAGTAGGGGCTTATTTGACCTGCACAGGAATGAAGACATTTAGCACCTTCCACAAGCAGACCCTAAATCTCTTGGTAAGGATTTAGTATTATACTTAAAATGCACTTCAAGGAAAATAGAAGTCTTATGGTTGGCACATGAAAGCTGTGATTTATCAAAATTTCTTCCCTGATATGAAAGGAAGCTTTTGGAGGTGAAATAAATTGAAATACCTATTTGTAATGATCTTGTCAGGGCTAGAGAGAAGGATAACATTGCCATCTTTTGTGTTTTGTGGGATATATTACAAAAGGTATCCTAGACATTTCTCTAAATACATTTTTGTTTCTCCTATGTTTGTAAGCCCAGAGTAGTATTTTCCCCTTTCTTTGATGTATGAATATGGCTGCTTTGGCAGGGGCCAACCAAAGACATGAAATTAACAATGGAGCCCCAGTCTAATAGGGTTTAAAATGCCAGTGGAGAATGGAGCTATGTGTCTCTGCTAAAACCCAAGTACCACTTGTCTGATGCTCAAGACCTGCCCTATAAGCCCCACAAATCAGCTGGGAAACTGCTAGGAATTTGGTGCATTTTAGGACCTGACTTACTACAACAGCTTATCAGTTGCAGTGCAAGGGATTGGATATGAAAGTAGTTTACAAGCCCAGAAAGCCCATCTACCCTCTAGACAGTTGCTCTTTTTGTTTCCCTTTTTGCATTTCTTGCTTCAGTACATTATAGAGAAAGTCACAGGAAAATACCCTCTCTCATCAACTGAGCTCTCATCAAGTGAACTGTTCTCCATTTTTTAAAATTCAACAATCATGTGCTTAAGCTTGATATAGCTCATACAAAACAAGTGGGAAATAAGATATTCTGCTGGAGCCTTTGGAGTGTGTTTTGAGTAGTGGTTTACTGAAAAGATTGTCAAACTCAGTTATTTATATTCTTTTAGAAAAATACAAACAATATCTCTTTTTGAATCAGAGATAACGTTACCTTCTCTCAAATATAACTCTGCCATATGCCCTGTGGGGGAGATGATAGTAAGAAATCAGAGGGAGGACAGAGAAGGAAATCACTTCGATTGGGTCTGGCCAGGCCTATTGGTTGCAATTAGCTTGTGTAAGCACACTAAGTATCGATTTTATTAAGGACTCCCATGTACATACAATCTGTTGGTCACAGGAAGGATACCAGGTTCAGGGAGGTTACCTTGAGCAAAACTGTACAAAGCTGAGCATCCATGTTGCTCAGTAATTACAATTAGTGCTGGTGAGTATAGGGAAACTCTGGGATGACCATGGCAGACTAAGCCAGAAGTCTGCCCTGAGCAGCCCTGTGTCTCACAACTAGCAGGAACAAACACTGAAGGGAAGTACATAAAATCAGAATTTACAGAGTGATCTTTTCCCTGATCATTCTTCCCAGGTCCAGTACTTCAAGGAACTTCCTGAGAAAGCTCCTGCATCTAGGCAGTCACGTTGAGCAGCCGCCTCTGAACTCCACCTGCTCAAAGTCGCTTTTGAACTCAGCTGCACTCTTGGCCACCTCAGGGTTCTGAAGTGACAGGTTCCACACTCTAATTACACAGTGGAATTACACAATGTGGAAAGTACTTTGCTTTGAAATATGATGTCTGACTGAGTACAAAGGCTTTCTTTATATTAAGCTGTATGTTAAAACAGTAAAAATGAAAAAATGAAAGGTCTGCTATGATATACCACTATAGGATTGATCTCCAAGTGTGTTAATGCTGCTAGCTGACTTGCAGGTGTAAATCACAGGTTTAAGTGACAGTGCTGTTCTTATTCCCTAAAGCCTTCTAGAGTATATGAATGAGATGCTGTGTTTGAGCTGCAGTGTGTGCAACCAGAGGCTTCTGGTTCCTTTGGGAATTCAGTTACAGCATGAAATCGATCTCTTTCAGCTACTCTGGTTGAGCAGGTGAAAAGTGAAAATAATTATCAGGGCTCTGTGGCCTGTAGTAATTGTGTGAAACCTCTGCATATGCCTGCACTGCAGCTTAGTTTGACACAGTTTGCAATTGTCTGAAATGAGACGGTGCTCAAAATAAAGAACAGCACTGCTTTCCTCTCAAATGTCTGGAAAGCTGCAAAAATCAGATGGGCTATCACATGCCTTTAAAAAGCTACTCATTTTCAGTGCAAGCATTGAGTAAATTGCTTATTCAACATACCCAGTGTCCTCCTGACATACAGCTGGGAATGTCAGTAACGAGGCTCAGTGCAGTGGCTTGTCTCTTTAGATGAAATACCAAGAACTGATGTTACTGGTACTGCCTACACTATCAAGAAAGAATGCTGCATCTAACCTGGAGAATTGGCACCAAACATTAAATGGAAGCCACTCATATTATTTTTTTGCTGAATACCAAGGATGGCTAAATAAAAGCACAGGTCTTTGTTTCATTGTTTGGTAAAGACTGTTAATAATCTAGTGCTTAACCCTTCACACTCATTAAGGAATCAGAAAAATTTCCAGAAAAGTCAGGAACTGATTTTGCTCTTATTTTCAGTTAGTCTTTTTTTTCCTTTCTTTTTAAAATCAGTATAAATAAGAAACTTAAAGATGCTCAGGAGGGAGGAGGGCTGATAAAGAACCACAAGTCCTTACTCAAGAAATATGTAAGAAAGTAATGAAAAAAAAAGTTAGCATATCTATTCTGGTGTTGAGCTTTACAAGGTTTGAACTTTACAATGAGCTTTGTTCCAGATAAGGCTTGATCATTCTTTTGTTGCTACATTAACAAAAAGAAATAATTACTAGAGCCAGTAAAGAGCCAGATGGTATACTCACCTGAAAGGGCTCTGGAGTCCACAGTTAGAGGCTCACACTCCTGCCTGGGAGAGTGGGTTGTCTTGGAAAAAAGACAAGACAAATCTGCCCCTGAAACCTGAACTCCTTGGCTTTAATGAAAGTATGATTAACAACCACTAGGACAGCTTGGTATCCCAAATCCAGGAGGTGTTTTCAGTCTTGCATTTCTAACCAGGTTACAGCCATGGAAGGATGCTTGAAGCACCAGTGTCAGGCCCAGAGGAGAGACAGCAGATCACCCTGCAGTCAGTTGGATTAGGCTTGACCCTGTCTCTGCATATTTTATGCTGAATACCTAATTTAGTACTTTCTGCAGGAAGACCTTGGCTTTAGGAATTCCACATAGAGCTTGGCAATACCCTAATTAAATGTGAAATTGAGATCCAGATGGTGTTCATGTGTAGATGCTGAATATTCCCAGTTATGTTGGATCTGGACATTGCTACATATTTTAGAGGAGTCACACAGAAAGGTGTGTAGCAAATTGATGTTCCTAGGGCACTGGAGGGAAATGCTGAGTGATTTGGAAGATGAAGGTGCATCCCACTGCCATCTCCAGTGAGGATTCTTGGTTGCATTCAGTCCAAGAACAACAGGCATTCTCAAGCATTCAGGTCATGTAATAACCTGGCTTTTTGTGCAAAATCACAGAACAAATGGGTCTGCTGCCACTGGCTGGTGACTGGTGACATTGATTCAAGGTCAGAACCTATTTATCATCTCTAGAGATAAGCACAAAGTATTTACAGGCATGAAATGTCCTTGCTCTGATTGAGACTTGATAACTTGTCTAGCTGAGATGGAGAAATACTTCTTTTCCTGTGAAGAAGCTTGTGTTATGAGTATTGCAAACATGTAGATGGATTTGTTAAAGTTGCTGCATTCCCCATGAAATTGGGAAGTGTGTTAAGTACAAATTATTCAGCAAATATATTTGTGTATACAGTGAACTTAGGTACATCAATCATAGATGTACCTAATTGAAGGTCTCAAGGTTTTGCTTTTCTTATGTTGTCTGTGTAGGTGCAAGGAGATACAGAGTGGATTTGGTTCATGAGGATGCTGATATTAAGAAGGACTGGCTGTCAGTCAATATTGATTCTGGAAATCTACTGTAGCTGGAATGAATTTGACAGAATAAAAGTCCTAAGTGTATACCTGTCACTACTCATTTGCCCCTCATGACCATTTTTATATGACACTGGTATCTGAAATGAAAAAAAGCATGTTAATAATTCTGAGGTGAAAACAACAGTGTGGTAAAAAAAAATGCATGGGGCAGCCTTCTGTTTTCCAAGTAGTTTCAGTGAAAGTACGTTGACACACCATCTGCTCGCTGAACAAGGTAACTCAAACCGGAGTGTGAAAAGCCCTGTTAAACTGGGGGGAAGGACAGAAAGACAGGCTTCAGCTACTGCATTTAAACCAGATTGTGACTGTTGTGAGCTCTCCCACAGAGAGATTCCTACAGAAAGATCCGTGACTTGTACCATGCTTCATGTAGGCAGAGGATAAATTCAGCATGCTGTGGAGAACTGTAAGGACTTCAGTGTGCACTCACATCTGCATATTTCTCATGCACTTAGTTTATACTGTCATCAGATTTGAGTTTAGAAAGGATGTTGGGGGATTTGTACCCTTCTGCAGCATGGGGTCTTGTTCTCCTGATGACTTTTCCAGACATTTCCTGCTCAGTAATTTCTCTCCCTCTTGTGGATTCCAATGTTCTGTACACATAGCATGCCCATAACACACCTTTTGAGATGTTTAATATTTGAAACGTTTACCTTTCATGGAGCAGATGAGATACTCTGTCATTTCAGAGTAGCCCTCTTGGCTTTCCTTCTGTGCAACTCTGAAAGACACAAGCTATTGGATAACACTGCACAAGACAAGTGTTTGAGAACTTTTCTTGTCATTTCTGTATTTTCACCCTAGGTCTTATTATTGAGAACAATAATACAGGCACACTTCTTTTAAGTAAAGACATTTCCTTTTCTTATGAAAGTACTGTATGTGTTTCTACAGAGTATTTAAAGAGATGTTCTCAGAAAGAAGTGTGTTACTCTGTTTTTCAGGAATCCCCCTTTTATGAGCAACTGGATTTCTCTGTTCAGTATGTCATTCAATGTATCTAGCCTTGGGTCCAGATTCTATGGTCTGATTTTGGTCAACTGGATGACAGTAGCATAATTAAGTAAAGGGATAAGACCAACTTGACTGAGCCTGAACTTTAGTCTTGAAATATTCTTGCTATTTCTTGAGAGATTGAAAAAGGCATGACAAAAAACGAAAACGGGCCTAGAAAGGAAGTTAGATTATTTATGAAATATTTAGTGAGACTGTGCTTGAGGTAGAGTAATTCTTCTTGCTGCTCATTCTGGTCTGTTTGCCCCTTGCCTTTCTGGAGGTCGCTGCCAGCTGAGGTGTTTGCCTTGACTGCTCTTTGAATATCTGGAATGATTTGGCTTAACGAAACACACACACACACACACACACACTCTTAAATCCAGCTTATAGTAATTTTGTGCTTTCTTTAGCAGACACACTGGTTTAGAAGTTCCTGTCCCTGGGTACAAAAGCATTACTTCTGACCCAGGGGAGTTGCCTGGCCCAGTTCCCAGCACAGCCCCAGAAGTGCCTGGCACTGTGGTGAGGGACCAAGCATCTGAAGATCAGAAGAGAGAAGCAGGACCTTCCTGGGACAGGATTGCCTCTTACAGAAGGATGCAGGCAGCCCAAGGACTGGCCTGGCATCCCATGGGTGTGGCTTCCAGCTGCCAAAGGGGTGATGGTCTTTCCATAGTCCTCCCTCTCCTTCCCATCTCCATTCAGCAGATCATCAGTACTCTTTCACTGTGCTGATTCAACTTTTTCTGTGGATGCTGTGCATGCCAGACCGTAAGATATACCAGGCATTAAAAAATGTCTATTTGTGGCATGTTTTAATTTGGATCCATTTTTAATCTGGATCCTTCTACTGATACAGTTTAGAGCATGACATGGTAAGGAATGCTATGCTCAGCATAGCATTGGAAAGAATGTAGGAAATAATTCCTGGAGTCCAGAAAGGAGGGGCAAGGAGAGGAAAACTCTTCTAAACTGGCTTTGCAGCAGAAGGAAAAAAACTGTATTGTTCCAACTATCTCCTACAGAAAAAGCAGTAGGGTTTTATTTCAAAAATAACTACCTTAGAGAGTCTTCTCTCTTCAACTAGCACAGCTGAGCAAGCTGCAGACTTCTGTGGGGCACAGAGATGAGGGACCCATTGGGTCTGGAAGATGTGACTTGCCTAACCACTCCAAAGACACAGCCCCCACACCAAACACAACTTTTCTCCATGGCAGACTATGTCTATAATGTGTCTTCACTAGTCTGATATACCTGATATTGATATGTGCAAAATTCTTGTAAACCTGAAGGAGATTTGGCCTTTTCATGTACTGCTCAGACAAGCATAGAGCTGTCTGAAAGGATCTGCAGATATTGTTGTGTTAGAGAGGAGTCCTGAGGGAGCAAGAGCTGTAACACAGCACCCTTCCCTGCACGATGGGCCACAGACAAGCACGAATGTGTAGGAAGAAGCAGCACTGTTGGTGTTACAAGCCTTTTAAAGGCAATTTCTCTCAAGAGAAAAAACATTTCTCCACATCTCAGCTATTGTAAAATGCAGACTTGGCAGAATTTTTTATCTTGGCTCTGGTATGTCAAATTTATGGGTTTGATTCAGCAACATCTTGAAATTTTATGGCCTGGGGGTTTTGTTGCTATTTTTATTTTGTTTTCAAACAAAGGAGGTCAAACTAAATGAGCAGAATGGTGCTTTCTGGGGTTGGAGTATATGAAAGATTCATTCACTCTTATTCATGTTCTCCTTTATGGTTGCAAGGCATAAACTAGCTACCATAGCAAACTTTTATTAAAAGAGGAAGGGCTCTCAGAATTGGTCTTGCTTTCCTGTTAACTGTCTGTTGTTCTACAGCTTTCAGTTGATAATCAAATGCAGCAGTAAAACCATCTAATATTAACATAAATATGTTTTGGACAAAGTAGATAGTGTTATACCATGTACCAGATCAAAAATACGTGTAAACTGTGGAGCCAAAAGCATCTCTCAGGTGTTGAAAGTTTCAGTGGCTTTGAAAGTTTCTGCTTAAATTCCAGACACTCTTAGTATCTTCAGACTCCAAAGGCAGTCATTTGAAACCAAACTGATCTGGTCATCATTCTAGTCAGGCGTGTCAAAACAGCCCTTACCAATGGAGGGTGCATGGAAATTCATATCTAGTAGCTGGATTTCAGGCCTTGGCTTTGACCCTTCATATTTCTAAAGTCCGGGAGTTTTCAAACCACTCAGGAATAACAAATTGCAGTAAATTTTTTTTTTGGTTTGCCCTTTCAGAAAGAGAGTGTCATGTAGCTATCACGTGAGTCTATGAAAGGGTGACTATTAAGACTATTAAATGATGCCTAATTAGATCAGTAGTGTTTGAAGGGTGTCTCTGTAGAGGAGAATTGAAGCCCCAACTATCACCACAATAATTATTGAGGAGCTGTGTCTAGGGACAGATGAGCTATGAGCTCTGTCATTGCTTTGTTGTGTGACACAGAGCTGGTCACTGCACTGTGCTATGTGTCAGTCTCTATCTCTCCAAAGCAGGGAGGAGGATGCTGATCTTGGTAAACCTATTTATGAAAATAGGAAGATATTAATACTTATTTATGCAATGTCCTATTTATGCAATCTAGCTCAGGTCAGATTTGGATATCTTGGGAAAAAATCTTCAATCTGTCAAGGGGAAGTGTACCTGCAAAAGCTGCTGCAGGAGAGCTGCCAGACCAGAACAATAGCCTGAGCAGAAAGCCTCATGCATATGATGCATACAGGTTCCTGTTAGCTGTTCAGGTCCTGATAGGATGATAGCTTTCTGCCTAAAAATGACTTGATTTTCATCTCTCAGTTTTTTGGCACTTGTGTGGCAGTCAGTTTGGAAGGGGCATCTGTAATTTCCTCCAGCAGTCTATAAGCCAGAGCTTGTTTTCCCAGTCATCTGGTAGATGCTCCCAGCATGAGCAGTGTGTCACCTTCTGTCAAAGATGAGGCTGGGAGGGAAGGAAAGAGACAAAGAAGGAATAATCAATTAACAAGGCAAAAGGCTAAAAGCAGAGAAAAATTAAGCAGAAAAGGAGAAGAGAACAAGGGGTTCCACAGAAAATATACAGGTGAAGAAAAGAGATTAGTGGAGGGAGGATAGCAATTCCTGTTATGCACGTGAAAGGCAAAGCATGCCTGTTCACAAGGCCTTGTGAAGGCTTTTTTGTTCTTGTGGAATAGTGGCAGCTGGAGTTATGCAATGAGGTGTATCCCCAAGGAAGATCCCCCCAAAAGTGCTGACCTGCTTCTAGCCTAATCCCTGCAAACATTACACAACTAATGAAACAGCAGTGCCATTGCAGCTGCCAGGACAGCAGCAGCTCAGTGTGCTCAGGAAGTCCCATCCCACCATTTCTGATCTCTTACCTGTACAGCAGTGTAATGGAGGAGAAATGTGGGCCAGCCTAGACTGGAGCAGGGATAGTGGTTAGCCTGCCAAGGCAACTGAGCACGCTTTAAGGAGATAGAAGTGCAGGTTTCTCTGGACGAGTATGGGCCATTTGCAAGCTCATTAAATAGAATTATGTTTTAGCTCAGCTCCCAGCAACATGATTTAGCTGGTTTCTGATTTTTACCATGTGTAAACCTTGTGTGAGTTGCTGGCTGTCAAAATTCTGGCTAGAAGTAGGGTAAAGTCTATCAGATTACTGCTTTAGGAAAGAGCAGGCAGCTGAACGTAACTTCTCTCCTGAGCTTTTTAAAAGTGCCTCATGTCCATTTAGTCATAGACATTCTAAGAAATATAACCCACAGTCCTGAAAGTGCCTTCATCTTTGTAAACAGAATAAGTGTATTTTTTCCAGTGGACTGTTTTGAGACATTTTACAAAAGGCAAACTAAACTAGACATATTTACAATTAGTCTTCATTCCTTAAAAAACCACAAAAGGTTGTGGTTTTCATATGCTCTTCCACATACAGATCTCTGCTGTACTATAGTATTATGAAAGCTACTAATTGCATGTAAGGTGTTGTAGTAGAGGAAAGTAGTTGTCTGGAAGTGAGGAAGGATCATGATTGTCCAACCAGGAAGCAAACATGTATATTTGGGGTTTTTTTTGCCAGGAATCATAAGATCTCTGAGCCCCTGAATATGCCTGTGAGCACACATGTCCCAGCAGCCACCCATTGGCCATGAAAGGGGGAATAGTGGATGTGAAACAAAGGTTGAAGCAGGTTGAAGTGGGATGGTAAAGCAGGGGAGGTTATAATAATAATTTAGCTGCATAAATTATGAAGTTCAGAATATTTTTTTTTTTTGCTTTTGCATAGGTCTCACCCTCTGGAGGGACAGTGCTTGCATATGTGTCAACCAGACCATCTTTGTCCTCTTATTCACAACATGCCATACTGCTGTATTCCCCTTTCTAGACACCAGGCAGTTTTCTTCCACGAGGAAATGGATGCTGCATAGCAGGAACCATTTAACCTGACGAGAGAACGGCTCAGAGCCACAGGCAGCATGCGGAGGGCAGTGGGAAGAGGACACTCGCTGCCTGTGAGCTCCTGGCTGCTGCTGCTGGGAGACTCTTGCAGTAGCTGGAAAGGGCCTGAGGAGGGTGAGAGTGAGCTCAAAATACCTCCCTATAGATCTGCCTGGGCTGATCAGTTAAAGTGTGGCGAAAGAGATTTTAATGAGATGTTGGACTTACATGGATTGGAAGCTTTTCTCTTGGAGGATCTTGAAGAGCTGTGTAGCTGGCAGCCTGCTAGTTCTGGCATCTGTCTGGGTCCCAGCAGGGTTCCTTCTGCCACTACGAGGAAATTTCAAGGGTATTGTGTAGCCTCCTGCTATTTTATGCTGAGAAGTAGCCCCTGCAGGCGCCACAGTAGAAGTTAACAGCTCTGAGAAATAAAGGACAGAATATTAATGTCTCCTTCCTAAGTTTAAGCAGGGACTCTGTCAGGCGACTGCAATATGGACAAGGGTTCCCAAGGACTGTTCCAGCTGGGTGCCTTAAACAGTCTGTGGAGGCTGAGTCACGCAGGAGGAGCTGAGGGTGGTTCAAGGTCCTGCTTGGCATGCTGGTGCAGTCACCTGCAGCTCAGCATGGACTGTACACAGCTGAAGCCATCCAGGCATGTGTCAGGTCCAGAAAGACACTGTCCTTGGGAGGAAGGTGTTGGCAAAATAAATGGCAGCGAGGAAAATCACAGGCAACTGGTCCATTGGGCTCCCTCAGGCAAGAGGGGCCCTTCAGAAAGTCATGCACTTCTGACATTTTCCTTCAGATTTTATATTAAATCCCATAATATCTGGTCTTTATCATAAAACCTAATGTGACAGCCTGTGCTTAAGGAAATCTTTTATCTTCATCATCTCTAAAGACAGCCTCCACCTTTCAGAAGAAGCACAAACCCCAGAAATCCTAAAACTACCAATGCAAAAAAAAATAATAAAAACAGATCTCATGATATACCTGGTGGCCATTTTTTCTGTCAGTGGTGTAGCTGTCAACCAATTCCTTATGTGAGCTTTGCCTTCAGCACAGAATTTTCAAAATTGCCTTCTCTCCTGTTGCCACTGAGGAAAAGAGACCTTTGCATATCCTCTGTAGCTATGAACTGGAAAAATAGCATGTTTCAATTAAGGGAAGTATTCCTCATAATGAATTACCATGGAACATCTGTGCTTGTTCATCATGTCACTTGATGAAAGTGTTTTACATAGATTTTACATAAAAAACCAGGAGACATAAAGGGGCCTTGGGCAGCACCTTCTTCACCCATCCATGGTTGAGATGGGTTGCTTCTGCTCTAAGATCTGTAACAGTGCACTCCAATGTGCTTACAGTCTCCTATTTAGCTCTCTTTCTGGTAAACCCATGAAGGAAGGGATGGTTCAAGTGTGGACTGAATCCTAGCCAGATGATGATATGTCCTGCATTTTCAGGGCAGGCAATAAATTGTAACTGTTGTCCAGATCCCTTGCAGGATGGGAGCCCAGGACTGTGATTGTCCTCTGCTGGCTTGTAGGTAATGGTGGTCTCAGATACTGCTGGGCATGTTCTCTGGTCCTTCCTCCCACAAAACATGCTTTTCTTGTGCCCCATATCATGTTTTTCCTAAGTATATCCAAAAGCTAGGCTTTTCCTGGATACAAGGGGAAAAAATCACCAACCAACACCCACACATTAAAAAACTTGCCAAAGATAGTTCATTTTTTATGTCATTTTATTATTTATTGCTTAAATACTTCTTAATCTGATTTTCCCATTTAATATTTTTTCCTGCGCTGCAAGGTCTGGGAGTCATTCTTTAGTTTTGGTCTCTGTAAACAGAATTAGACATATGCCAAAGTGACACAAGTCTATCAAACAGGTACTAGCATCAGGGGACTTACTGGGCAAAGAAATCCTGAAGCTATACATGAAACCATCAAATGGCTGATCTGGTAAGGTACATGCTGCCTTATTATAAAACTCTTTGTAGCCTTGAGAATGGCTAGGCATGAATTATGCTGATATATATCCACGTTACTCTTTTATTGAGAAAGATAAGGATAAAATGGGAAAATCAATCTTATTCAAGCAATTTGGGGCTGCCAAATACATCTTCAACTGCACTAGGCAAGTATTTTTATCCATTTATGTAGACAAATACTTTGTCTTGGTCATAAACAAAAAGAATGTGTGTTTTTATCACTGGTCAGTTTAAGCTTTGCTGCAGACATAATGGAACAAAATGTCACAATAGGCTGCACATTTTGTCTGGGGAGCCAATACTTTCTTTTCTTTGTGCCTGAGTGAATATTTATCTTAGGAGGAAAAGGTTCTTATACCTGGAAGCAAAATATTTCTCAGTGTTTTGGCTTTGATTTTAGTGCTGAACATATTTTTAGGAAGAATGCAGTTAAAGAACTGTTCTGGAAAAAAAGCTAAAGTCTAATCTTTGAAAATTTAGTAATGTGAAATGCAAAAATCTAAATCTGTCGTATGCTTCTATGTAGCTGAGATGTTTTCTACCAGAAAGCTTTAGCAAAAACAGCCCCTGAATCTTGCCACTTGAAAAACATATCATGCAGCCCTACTCTAGTTATGGAATTTAATCTATTTCTAGAGGGACCTGTGCTATATAATTCCACAGTTCACTAGTATTCTGCTTCTTATTCAAGAACACTCACCGAACCAAAGAAACCTAGGTTTGACTCAAACTAATAAGGCTTGTGAGGATTTACAAACATCAGTCAAAATCTTGCCAGCAAAATATTCAGTGGAATACAGTGCAGAAGCTCAGACCTCTCCCTGCAAATTGAACAGCTTTCCTTGGATCTCCAGCTAAGAGTATGAGGCTTAGGGGATATCTTTGATTTAAATAGGGATTTTCAGAGCACAAAATGGAAACAAAATGCTTAGGGACCAAAATGTTTTACAAACTTTTCCTGCTAGGCTGTTGGGAATGTCTGAAAGTATTAACAGCTGAACAGATGATCAGTTTACAGATAGAAAGCTGAATTGCCTTAACCTGGCCTGCTTATGCACTCCTGACTTGGTGCCATGGTAAAGCAAAGCATATTAAGCTAAGCTAAATATATAGGTTTTATTCCATAGTTGCAATGAGTCAGAAGCATGCAGATGGTTAGTTAAAATCTTTCTGATGATGAGTCAGCTTCTCAGACCACAGTAACTCAGTTGTTTGCAGTTAACTTTAATGCCTGTTGTGGTCTGACTGTACCCTTGCTAAATGATAAAACCCCAACAGTTTAATGTTCCATTCCTTGAGCAATAATATTGCACCTGGCACCACACACAAAACACCTGGTTGTAACACAGGCCAAGAATGTTCTTCAGAGCCCACATGTAATACCATCATTTCCATTTCCATGTCCTTTCTTGAATCTTGAGTGAGGTAGGAGGGTTTCAGACTGGCAAATTTGTGTATTTTTATACTGACACTGTGTCAGCCTCAAAAGCTGTGAACACAATTAAGGATTAGTGACTCACTGAGCACTGAACATGCTTGTGTTCGTGGAGCTGGCTCCTCTCTCTGAGTCTGCACGGCGCTCACCAGCAGATGCCTTGTGCTGGTGAATGTCACGCAGACTCGGAGAGGAGAGCCAGTTCCACGAGCACAAGCATGGCAAGCCCATCTGTTACAGGATTCAGGCTCTTTGGCTTAAATCTGCTTCCTTCATGTAACTCTGCTTCTGCTGGGTACAATCCTCATTAATGGATTCCTAACTTAATAAAACTCAGACTGGCTCTGTTAGGAAGTAAATGTGCACTGAGCTGTGATTTTTGTAAAACAGATTATTGCAGATACTGGTGTTGAACTTTTCTGGCATGCTCCACCTCTCACATGGTGTGCTGAGGGGTAACAGATGCTCAGAGAATGATGGAGAACAGGTTCCAGAGGATGAACCCACTCCTGCTCAAGATGAAACACACAAGTTGCAATGTAGGGCCTCTGGAAGCCTTGCACCTTAACAGGGAGGCATCTGCAATTGGGTTGGGACAGGCTAGGATGTGAGCTGACTGTATTTGGAGAAGTGAGTTGAACTGAAGGTATTTCTGTGTCTTCAGAAGAATGTGATGGCATTATGACTCTTTCAGTGGTAGGCTCTGTAGGAGATATGGGTTATGTCAGAAGCTGTAGCACTTATTTAAGCCATGGTATTCAGTGGTGTGTGCCATCAGACACTCAACATTCCAGTGATGAGAGCTCCCTAACTCTGGGAATGAGCAGGAAATATTCAGCCCACGTTTGTCCAGAGAGAAAAGCAGCAGGTGGGGGAAAAGGTCAGAGGCAAAGGATCTGGATTAGAGACGACAAGTTTCTTCCAGAGAGCAGGAAAAAGAGTTCCAGAAGAAATTATGGATTCAATCTGGCAGGAAAACTCTAACTAATACAGACCAATATGTGTGTTTGAATGATTTTCTTCAGCATTTGCCTTGACTTGAGCTAGAGGACATGCAATACAGAACTCAACCTTCAATCAAACCCAGTATTTTTTAGTAAAGCCACTGCAGTTGCTGGCCCTCTGACCTGTGTTAGGTGACAGTCACCATGGAGGGGTGAAGGATGTCACTGTCACGATGCTACTGATGATCCCAGGCTGCTCAGAGGAGTGGTGTTACGTTCCCACTATAACTAAATGTAGTTGTGATGCACAAAAAGACTCCAAAGTAAATATTTACAAGCAATTTGGCTTTCCCCTTAGCAAATTCTTCTTCCAGACATACATGCTGCTGCATTTGCACCTATCCTATCTTTAGTTATACCTACACCTGAACAGATAGTGACCCGTAAATTTTGGGCTTAAAAGGACAGATGATCTCATTCTGACAATATTTATTGCCAGCTCCTTCCTCCATCAGGAATCACAGAATAGGTCAGGCTGGAAGGTACCACAGAGGGTCATCTGGTCCAAACTCCCTGCTCAAGAAGGGTCATTTTAGAGCACATGGCACAGGATTGTGTCCAGACAGTTCTTTGAACATCTCCATCAAGGGAAGCTCCACAACCTTTCTGAGAAATCTGTTCTACTGCACAGTCACCCACATAGTAAAGAAGTTCTTCCATATATTCAGGCTGAAATTCCTGGGATTCAGTTTCTGCTCAAGAAGAAAGAAGCAAGACCTGGGAATAATTTTTTTTTCTTTCTGGAGTTAGTCTGTGAATAGCAGAGGAGAAATATGAAGAAGAAATTTTATTTTAGAATATATTTTCAAATGATGCTGAGGGATATCCTCTCTAAGAAAATTGAGATATTTAGAGAATTTATAAAGCAGGCTGTTCCAAAACTGATGGGAAGAATACTAAACAATCAATTGTATCTCATGAGATGCCTTTCTTCCATCTACTGCTTTTTTTTCTTCACCAAACCTTGTGTCTATGTTTTTATTTGCACTTTTCAATACTTCTTTGCTCATAGGTCATCTCTGTTAGCTATTAATTGTGCTCAGCACCAATTACTTTCATGCTGCAACAAGTAATATAGTAGCCCTACACCTGCTCAAGTACTTTCTGCACAAAGGTTATCCAGTTCAGTTCCTACTGAAATAATTGTTATAGCTATTTCTTGGAATTTGATCCAACCTTTAATTTTATGTACTTTTTTGAACACAGAGGCTATTCTGTACCAGACAAAAGGAACACAGGGACCTCACAAAATTGTGTTATTATTGATGAATAATACTGAAAGATTGCTTGCTAATTGCCATTAGTTATTCAGATAGTTTCAGCAGCCAATTGTATATTATTAATCCTACTTTAAATCTAAAGATGACTCTCTTCAAACTCTCCTCTTTCATCTCTTTCATTGTACTGTGAGGCCTATTTGCCATATTTTAAATGAGCTATTTTTTATCCTGTCTGAAGTATTGAAAAACATTTACCATCTTAGTAATTACTTCAGAATACCAAATTTCCAGTAAATCACAGCATTTTATCTTCTGAAAATAAAAATGATGCATCCCTAGCCTTTGTTAGGACATAGTGGTTTAGTCATTCCACTGTTTTTCATTCTATTTTTCTGAGGGAGAGGGGAGGTAAGGTGGTGTTTGTTTGGTCTCAAAAATAGACAGGAAGATGAGCAACTCTTGACAAAATGATCTCAGCAGAAAAATAACTGGGTTTGTGTATACATACACCTGAACATAAAGGACAAAACAGGTGCCTGCAAGGAAATTTGAAGTTGATTCAGTGAGGAGTCCTGTGGGATGCTTGCAAATGCTTTATTTTGAACATTAATTATTTTACCAAGGACAACATCATGAATAATGCTGTGTGGTTAGCAGCAGAGATAACTGTGAGCAGAGTAGTTCACCCACTGCTGGCCGATGGCAGTGGACAAGCCCCGTGTAAAGGGTGAGGTTCCCAGAGGTCTCTGAATGAAGAGCCAGCAGCTGCTGGAGCAAGAGAGGATTGTGCTTCTTGAACCCAATGTGGGGCAGAGGCGAGGACAGAGGGCTGGAGACAGTATGACAATGTCAGGGGCTGGGGGTTCATGTGTGGCAGGGTTTTAACCCACAAGTCCTTGCTTAACAAAATCACTTTTGGCCAACCTCACAGCTATAGCTCCATGATGCTGAGCAGACACTGTCTTAACCACAGTATCTTTCATATATTCTTTTCCCCCTGGAGTACTTCTTGAAATTTATTCTTCTGTACAGTAGATCACTTTACTGAAGAAATGGAAGAGATAGTTTCATCTATTTAATCTCTTTCAATTTTAAGTTCAGACTTGCAAGGGGAGAATAGGGAGCCCAAGAATTTCAAAGTCATGCTGTCTACCACTTTTTGAGGAAGGAAAACTTAAGTTCCATACTGTCATCTGGGATTTCAGGTGGGATCCTTGAAGTGGACTGAAATTATCTATGAAGTCTGTAGCAAAAAAATAAGATTTTGTCAAAAGAAAATGAAGGGTGGTTTTGGGGTTTTCTGATTGTTGTTAAAAAGAAAGGGGGAAGGCTGTGATATAACAGTAAAAGCATTTCCTTAAAGGAATCAAACATTCCTATTGATAGCAGAGATTGTGTTTCTAATTATAAATTAGAATTTTAAAATATAATTAAATACATGTATATTATATAATTAAAACATATGTAGTGGTTTAATTTGTTGTTCCTTATTTTCTGCCCTTTTTTTGACAGTTCAGTATAAAGAAAGGGGTAGGGACTGCTGATGAGCAAGGTGAAAGAAGTGCCATGATTCTACTTACCCTGTGCAGAATGTGTGTGACAATGCTTTAAAAAGGTGATTTTAGTTTTGGGGAGAGAAATCAGTTTTCTCTAATTTTGTACACAAAAATAGGTTATCTGTGCTTTGGATTTATTAAATTGAATTTACTCATAATCTCAGCTCCAGGTAGAGACAGATAAACATCATAATGCTCTTCTACTTTTCCTGGTTATTCAGAAGTTTAACTCATGCTTTTAAGCACTGTTTTTAAAGCCCTTTCCTGTATGCTTGTATTGGGTTTATGTGGCCAGGTTTTGGTAGAGGGAGGCTACAGGGATGACTGCCTTGAGGAACTGACAGAAGCTTCTCCTATGTCCCACAGAGCCAATTCCCACTGGCTCCGAGATGGACCCACTGTTGGCCAAGGCTGAGCCCAACAGTGGCAGTGGTGGCACCTCTGGGACAATGTTTTTAATGCTGTGACATGGCAGCTGTGAAAGAGGAGTGAGAATCTGTGAGACAAACAGCTCTGCAGCCCCCAAGGTCAGGGCAGAAGGAGGGGCAGGAGGTGCTCCAGGCACCAGGGCAGAGATTCCCCTGCAGCCCGTGGTGCAGCCCATGGTGAGGCAGGATGTGACCCTTCAGTCTGTGGAGGTCCATGGGGAAACAGACACCCAGCTGCAGCCTGTGGAGGACCCCACAGGAGGAGTGGAGGAGCAGGTGGAGGCCTGAAGGGGGCTGTGACCCCACAGGAAATCTGTGCTGGAGCAGGGTCCTGGCAGGACCTGTGGCCCCAGGGAGAGAGGAACTCACACTGGACAGGTTTGCTGGCAGGACCTGGGACCTCATGGAGAACCCACCCTGGAGCAGTGTGTTCCTGAAGGACTGCATCCTGTGGAAGGGACCAGGCTGGGGCAGTTCATGGAGAGCTATACCCCGTGGGAAGGACTCAAATTAGAGAAGGTTGTGGAGGACTAGGTCTTGTGGGAGGGACCCCACACTGAAGGCAGAGAAAGAGTGTGAGGAGTCCTTCCCCTGAGGAGGAAGAAGCAGCAGAGACAATGTGATAAACTGGCCACAAACCCCATTCTCATCGCCCTGCACTGCTGGACAGGAGGAGGTAGATAAAATCAGGAGTGAAGTTGAGGCCAGAAGGAGGGAGAGGTGGAGAGAGATGTTTCTTGATTTGGTTTATTTCTCATCACCTTACTCTGACACTTCTTTGAGAATAAATCAAATTAATTTGCCCAAGTCCAGTCTGTTTTGCCCAGGATGTTAGTGGAAGGTGCTAAGGAATTATTACTGGAGAAATGCTAAGAGTTTCTATCCAGATTTCCTTGTCCCAGTCAATACTTTACCCACAGCTTGTTTAATTTTTCTGGTTTTGAGCATGGCATAACCAGCTCAATTCTCTTTAGCACATTAGTGAGGTCTCTGGGCTGGATTTTTGGGAATTAAATCACTCTCAAATTCTGTTTACACTAAAATTTCATTTATAAGGTGTATTCATAAAATCTGCTGGCATAAGCTTTTTTTCCCTTTTAACCTTGTGCATCAGACTCATATTCTGTGATATAGAGGCACATAGAGTATGCTTGCAGGAAACTGTAGAGAGCAATTCAGAGATCTAGTCCTCTGCTAAAGGCTGATCTACGTGTAAGTGTCCCTGCTCTATGCCCTAGCCTCACAAAGGAATGGATTATAGAACATGATCAGGTTGCCAGGGGTTTGGAATAGCCTTATCATGTGCTATTAACTATTCCACACGCCTGTCTCTGTTGCAGATAGGCAAGAAAAGAAATGTTTCTGCCTCTGAATCACAGAATCCTAGAATCCTAGAATCATCTAATCATGGGGTAGTCTGAGATGGAAGGGACCCACAAGAATAAACAAATTCCAACTCCTGGCCCAGCACAGGACCATCCTCGAGTCACACCACGTGCCTGAGAGCATTGTCCAAATTCTTCTTCAACTCAGACAAGCTGGTGCTGTGGCCACTTCTCTGGGGAGTCTCTTCCAGTGCCCAACCACCCTGTGGGTGAAGAATCCTTCTCTAATACCCACGCTAAACCTCCCCTGATACAAGGTGAGTCCTCTCCCTCTGGTCCTGTCACTGGTCAGCACAGAGATCAGTGTCAGCCCCTCTGCTTCCCCTGATGAGGAAGATGTAAAATGGCATCAGGTCTCCTCCAGAGTGAACAAACCAAGTGTCCTCAATTATTCCTTGTATAGCTTCCTTCTAGACCCTCCACCATCTTCAGAGACTTCCTTTGTATGCTTTCTAATGTCTTGCTTTTATGTGGGCCAAAAGTTGTGAGAGAAAACACTTGCCAAGAAAAGAGAGAAAGGATCACCATTAAGGCAAAATATAAGCTGAAGAACACAGAACTGTTTCTGCTGTGAGTCCTAAAATTTGATTTACAAGCCTTAGCAGTGCATAAGCCTTTCAGATTTCTCACTAAGTAACTAAAAAGGTATTGTATTATGAAACTGAACTTCATAAAATTCCAAAAGCAAATAAAAAAGAAATATTGAATAGAAATTTAAATTATCTTTTTTTTTTTTATACTTGTACTGTTTTTAAATGCACTCATGCAATTTAGGAGTTACATGATCATTATTTTGACTTTGAAATAAAATGGTTACCAAATAATTAATGGTAGACTTTTCCATATAGAGTTCAAGCAAAAAATTGAAACCACCTAAGTCCACAAAAAAAAAAAAAAAAAGAAAAAGAAAATGGAGAGATAAAAGCTGGATTTCTCACTCTCATGCTTTAGGAAGTGTTGGTAAGCAATACATGCTGTAGATTGAATCTGTGTCAAGATTTTCTTTGCAGTTCTTCAAATTGTATCTAATGCTGGTCAAAGAAGCCACCAGTTCCACATCTCTCTGTGTGGAGGCAGGTTGCATACTGAGCACAGAATCACAGAATCATTTAGCCTGGAAAACACCCTTAAGATCCTCAAGTCCAGCTGTTAACCCAGTGCTGCCAAGTCTCACTAGACCATGTCCCAAAGTACCATATCTTCACGTTTTTTAAATACCTCCAGAAATGGTGACTCATCCACTTTCTTGGGAAGCCTGTTCCAATGCTTGAGAACATTTTCGGTGAAGAGAATCCTAATATCCAATATAAACCTTTCCTGGCATACATCAGCAGAACACAAGAATCCAAACTGAAATGCTAATGGTTCCTCTGCACCAGATAGCAGCTGGGAGAGCTAAATTGTGGGATGAGATATTAGAATGGTAAATCTTAATTGTCAAAAGCCCTGGTTGGTACTATAATTCAAAATTCATCCTTCAAGCAATTAATCTATAAACCAAATCTTTTCCTGAGCCTAAACTTGCAGACACAGAATGCACAGGACTCTCCTGAGATGATCTGTCAAGTTTATTTGTCTCTCCAGACAGATTGCCAACCTATTTTCTTTGCACTCATGCTCCAAAGGCAATCTAATAGAAATATGTGAAGCATGAAGAGTGGGTACATGAAGTCTAGGCCTCCCTGTCAAATAAGAAGGTGAAGGTTTTTAATTGTTATTTGATAAAGAGTTTCTATTGTCCCTTTCTCACAGCCTATACCTAGGCTCAAAAATCAAGAGCTTTGAATGTTTTGTTTTGTTATCACTGTACCTGCTTCATCTGCCCCTTGTATCTGACATGTATCTCAATAGAAAGAACACAGGTTTCAAAAGGCTGAAAATTTCCTTGTCATTATTTCATAAAACAATAAAAAAAAACTGGGGGCAGAAGGGAGTCTTTTGCTGATGCCCCACTATCCTGTGCTGGCTATACTGTAGCATTCATGAAAACCATCCTCTGGCATTAGCCAAAGGAACCACTACTTAGAAAAAAATTAGGTTATTAAAATACTATAAAACAAAAGAGGTGTGAACTCACACTCTCCACTCCCACCTAAGTCTTGTTAACTCCACTGGGGACCTCAGGAGTCAGTAATTCTCTTCTTTCAGGGTCCAAATCTGCACATAAAAGCAGTCTCAAACTGAGTAAGGGGGGAGGGAAGGGGGAAAGCTCTTTTGTTTTAAGAAAATCGTGGAAGCGTTGACTCAGAGGCTGCCAATAGTAA
Source organism: Rhipidura dahli (assembly GCA_013399225.1). Classification (NCBI taxonomy): domain Eukaryota; kingdom Metazoa; phylum Chordata; class Aves; order Passeriformes; family Rhipiduridae; genus Rhipidura; species Rhipidura dahli. Next base: position 1,188,707 of record VXAC01009004.1, on the reverse strand, counting down.
CTAAAATATCCATTCCAATGAGATCACAGCTCTTTGCTCACCTCTCTTCTTCCTCACTAGCCTATTGCTATCTACAGGGACTAACTCCAAGATGTTCCTGTCATTCATCTTACCAGGGTTAACTAGGATCAGATCATGAGTAAAGATTTCCTTTTAAAACTTACTTCTTTCATTACAATGCTCTGTAATAATTTTTCTAGCCTCTGTTCACAGACTGAAACCTTCCCATCCCTTTGCTGCCTAGCATTGAAGAAACTCAAATAAATCTCCTTGGTGTGCTCTGTGCTTGCAAAGATGCAGTCACTCACCACCAGAGTGCCTGCACCATTTACACTCACCCCTGAGGTTACTGGCAATCCAGCTGCCAACCGTATTTAAACCCCATCCCTAAGGCTGCTTTTGCTTCTTTCTTTTACTACCCCTGTGAATTTTGCAGCATGTGGCTGGTGAGTGTGACCCTTTTGTGCACTCTCAGGGTACACCATGAGCATACAGGAGGGCTGGCTTGTGTCATAGCCGACTGACACTCTGGGTAGGTCACCTCTAGGGTGCTGAGCTAGGACTGAGGGGTCCAGTACCAGGCTCAACAGACCCTTATTCCTCTCTTCACTTGGAAGAAAATTGTTTTTTAACTGCAGGGACAAAGGCAGCTGCCTTTCAGGAAGGGCTGCCTTATTACCACCCTCTTTCTTCGGATGGCAGAGTTTGCCCCTGCAGTGATTGTGGTGTCACACAAAGCTCATGTCATGGGAGCTTGCTGCTCCTGTGGGATGCTGCTCCCACCTTGGTGTGTTATCAGCACTGGCTAGGAGGCTCCTAGCTTTACCCAGGCCAAGAGACATCAGTGCTGTAGGTGCTGACTGAAGGTGACAATCACAAATTCATCCAATTCTTAGTTGCAGAGGCAGTGAATGGATCCTGTGACCTCTCCGTAAGGTGGGCCCCCTAAAAGTCAAGATCTTAGTGCTTCCCCTGCAGTGGAAGGTAAAGAGGATGCAATAAGGATATTCATGGTGTGTAAGGTTCTGGAGTTCAGGCCATCCTAAGCCCACATAGCTAAGGTTTGTCTGAAGTGAACTCTTGGCTTGAGCAATGTTAAATAATTCTGTTGCTCTTGAGTCACTGAGTAAGGATTTTTCTTGGAGTCCCAGACCTCAGATCTACAGTGAAAATGTTCACTGAAGCACCTGAGTGAGGCTTGCTGGTCCAGCATCTTCCTACAGTGCATCAATAGATGGCAGCAGGCAGTTCCTCTAGGAGCGGTCTTCAAAGCAGCGGCAGCAGCAGCAGCCAGTGATGATCTTCCCTTGCAATGGTTTGAGATTGAAATCTGCCTGCAGACACTTTTTAGGATGCTGTCCCCATGAAAAACAAAATGTGTTGGTTCTCAGGTAGGGTGTATGCTGTTACTGTAGTATGAAAGCAGTAAATAAGTATTGACCTCTAAATCTATAGTATTGTAAAGAGATTAAATATTTGGAGCCCAAGAGATTTTGTGCTACATTCAGCTGCTTTCTTGGCAGTCTTGAGCATTCACAAATCCCACTTCTTTTATTGCTTCTTGAGTCGGATAACTTCTCAAAAGTCTGGCAAGGGGATATACTATTCTGAGAAAAGAAAATTACAGGTAGATTCCATGTATATAACAGGATAGAGAAAAAAACATGCCCTAAAGAAGGCTAGTGTGCTTCATGGGCTTACACGCTCCCTTTCATTCTGAACATTTCAATTGTGAGTTTTACACAGAGGTTGGTTGTTAAACCATGTCAGTCTGTCTCAAGCAATGAGCAATAGCTGCAGGTTGTGTTAAAAAAAGAAGCTCAAATTCCACATGGAAGAATATAGACCTACATAAAGTGTTTGGCCAAATCAATCCNAAAAAAAAAAAAAAAAAAAGAAATATAGGAGGACTTTGGGTATGTCCAACACTCATAATGACATAGCACAGAGCTGGTACTGCTTACTGACTGGGAAATGCAGTAGCTGGAATTTTACTGTGGGTCCAGAGCTAGCAAAAAGCTCTTTTGCTTGAGGGAGCTCTTGTGCTGCAAGGCATTATGCTCATAGTTTGAAGGTATAGATTTGTTTAGTTCTTCTTAATGAATAGTAGCACTGCACTTCAGAATGGTTGTGTTGAAAATTACCTGTAGTGACCAGAGTGATGGAAGAGAGTTTTAATGTTCTGTCTGGTGGATAGAATTGACCCCCTCTTGTTATTATCCTTATGTGAGACTAAAAGGCTATGTAAGCTATCAAGCTTCTGGTTAATGACCAAGCTTTTGCCTTGCAAACAGTATTAGCAGACCCTTTATCAAGAGGACATGATGTCTCTGTGAACTGGCTCCACAGTCATGGGCTCCAATTCATCATAGTCATTTACTGTGAAAACAGCAGATTTCAGTCTGCAGTGTAATAAAATGCCTTGCTTTCCAGACTTGTGCAATCTCCAGAGAGGTAAAAAAAGAAATTTAAAGTCAAGTTTTCATGTGAAATGATGTAAACATAAAATTCAATTAAAGTCAAAGTGAGCTGTATAACAAATTTCTGATCTCAACCTTCAAAAAAGACCTTAAGATGATGTTTTTACTATGAGCACATAGGTTTCTGAGTCAGGAAACATTTCAGCTGAAGAAATACATTTGAAACCTGTGGGAGCCCCCTGCATGGAGGATGCTATTCCTTTTGGGGGTATGAAAGTTCTTGTCCCTCTCTTACATCTCTACCTTCACAGCATTTATTTTGACATGTTAGCTGTATTACAAGGTCTGGGGAAAGGACTGCAGTTCCTTGTTAATGTTGCAAGGCTGCTGTGGGCCTAGGTGATTTTCAGCCTTGGTCTTACTTTGAATATTTGTGCATTAAGCTGTACAATCTACAGAGAGGAAAAAGGAGTGAACAGAGACAAAAGGTATTAGATTTACAAAGATCTGGAAACCTGTGTGTCTAATTAAGAACTCCAGGAAGACACTAAGGAAAAACTGCAACCTTTCTAATATCCTCTTAGAAACTATAACCTGAACACCCATATTTTTTGTTTGATATCACTTTTTTATTAATTTCTAGATTGATAAAATCTGGATGAAATATAAGTGTATCTAAAGCTACTGAACATGAACAGGCTGCCTTTCCATCTCTTTCCTGTAGTACATTTTCAGAAGCACAATAATTGAGGCAGAATTGCTCTGTATGCCTATAGTCCAAGTCTTGATATGTGAATACTGTCAGTGTAAGCATTAACATATTATTCTAATTTTTTTCCATTTGAAACAGGACCTAAATAGCAGAACAAACCCAGCTGCAGATACCAGCCATCAATATCTTTTCATTTTACATTTCACAAATATGTCAGAGCTGCTGTGTTTGTAGTTTTCCACACAGCTGAAAAAGTCAGCACTGAATTACTCACCAGCCTTTGGAAATCTTTTGTATGTGCTGGCTTCTGTGAGCTGTAGAGCACCTGCATTCACACTCCAGAGGACTAAATCACTTCCTTCCTCTATCCTGATATATATCAGGATGCGTATGCCTTCATGGTGCCTGGGTGATAAGCTATCAGCTTTACATCCTCTGCTGGTTGTTCTGGAATGCCTTCACAAGTCAGTTGGGGAAGCTGAAAAGATGAGTAAACAGGGAATGAGAAATGCCTGTGATAAATGTCACCAAAATCCCCTTGCACAAAAAAGTGCTCTTCAACTACATCACACTTGAAACCTGCTGTTGATTCTGCTTGTGGCAGCAGCAGTCAGGACTCTCCATCTGACTACTGGGATAGGAAGAAGATGAAATTTCACCAGGGCTTTTGGTTAAAGGAAAGTTGCACTGGAAGAGGTCTGAGGCCATTTCTGGTGCTGCAATTCGAAGCTGCAGGTGACTTGATTTAATAGCTAATTGTCCCTGAAAGTGGTGCTCCCGTGGCTCTTCCTGCACTCACATCACTTTCCTGGTGCTGGCACTCCCCTGTCTGCCCAGAGACTGATGAATCAAGAGCTACTGCCAAGTGGAAAGTGTAAGGAAGAAGGGGAAACTGGGATCAAGCCCCTTAGCAACAACTGGCTCTCATCTTTCCTTAGCTGTACTGTTAACAGCATTCTCGGGGCCTGTGAGAACACTGTGACCCTTGTAAATCCAGCAGTGTGCATGGCAAGAGCTTCTGGGCATTGCTGGATAGAGGGAGGATAGATCTTGCCCTTAGGTTCCAGACTTACACTGGTGACATTTCCACCCTTATGTGGAACTCACAGAATTTGGTCCTCTGTGTGGACAGAGTAACTGAAGCTTGTATGTTCAGTAATGCTGGTTTTGACAAGGGCTCCCACCAAGCAGGTGCAGTGCTGCTTTACACACCGTGTGTGAGCAGGAAGCAAGAACAACAGAGAGGAAACTACTGTAGTTTGTTCTGATCTTGCCTTGACTCAGTGCTGGCCACTGAATAATCAGCTTAAACCTAACTGAAGTAAGGAGCATTTATTGTAATGCCAGTTCAAAATGCATGTCCCAAGCACCAGAGGGACTAAATCCATCCTCAAGATAGGCCAGCAGCTCTCCACTCAGCACTGAAGGGTGGGGCTTGGTAGGAACACCCCAGTCTTTGAGGCAGTCCTGAGTGACACGGTGGGCTCATGAGGCCATGGCTTTTATCCCTCAAGGGATAGTTCTGAAGGACCTGTGGAGTGTTGGTTGGTGTGCTGGAGTGCACAGGTGTCAGCTTCAGTTGCCTGGATGCCTCCTGGTGTTATATCCAGTGCTCTACAGTAATCTGGACTCTTAGGTTTTTAGTCTTGTTTTTTCTTCTTTTTCCTTTGTCATCCCTTTCTTGGGTATGCCAAGGTATCTTGAATGCGTAAGATAATGTCTCCTTCTGGACAGTTGTGACTGTGCTGTAACTGACCTGACTGAAAGGTTTAGCTCCAGGAAGAGGTGCATAGCTGAGAATTGCTGTTATTGCAGCTTTAGAAGTTAGTCAGCTTTGCAGTCCCATTTTTTTCCTGTTATTTCCACCTGGCTAGATGTGACAGCATCTCCCTTCTCGGCATGGTGACGTCTCAGCATTGTCCTGCTGGATGTCTGGCTCTTCCCATGCATGATGTAAAGAACCATGTACCTCCATTGCAGCAGTGATTTTCACTGTGGGAAGTGGGTTCCTTAGAGTTTTACTCACCCACAAGCTTCTTCTGCCTTAGTTGTCTCAGGATCCATGACACAGGATCTTCTGTAGGTTTTCATCCATCACTTCGTCAGGTATCTCAGAGCTGGAAGCTGGCAGACAGGATCCTGTGGCACAGCTGAGAAATATGTCAGTGCAACCCAAAAGGACCCAAAATCTGACCTTGGACATGGATTCTTCAGCACACTGGTGAAATGGCAGGTAGAGGAGGTAGAAATATGGTCAGAGGGACCTTCCCTGGGTCCCAGACGTGAAGGAGCAGCCAAGAGGGAGCTCAGTCATAGTGCACATGGGCGCTGCTGCCGCCTGCAGGACATCAAGCCCCTGATACAAGCTCCTGATATTGGTGTTTTGCCCCAGGAATTCAAAGCATAGTTTGGTATTTCTGTATCCCCTTGGATAGATATGCTTTTTGGTTGGGGAACAGAAATATCCCTCTCTGTATGTGTGCACTGTTCTTCCATGTGGAAATGGATTCAGTCTCCCTCAGAGATCTAAAAATAGCGTATGGAAATGTGTTCTTGCTTTCATGTTCATTTTGTTCTGCCTTACACCTGTTAGACTTCACATTTTCCGCAAAACCAAACAAACATTACCTTTTTTTTCAGAAAACATATTATTTCTTTTTTCCAGAGCCAGCTGAACACCTTGTTCTCCTGATCAGTTTAAAAAAGGCTGCTCACCTAAACCCACAGATAAGTGAATCATATTCAATGATGTCACTTCTTTCCAACTAAACAAATTAATTTTCTTCCAGGGTAATACAATCTTCTGTTACACAGAGATTAAATTACTGGGTTTAAAAAAACCAGAAGTCTTAACCTTTTAAAATATCAAAAGTTTGCAATTTTTTCTTCAACAGTCTGACTAGTGGAGTGGTTTACTAAAGCAAAACAGGAGAGGCTTCATCTTGAACATCTTCAGAAAACATTTGAAGAGTTTTAGCATTCACTGAAATAAAGATTGGTGGTGGAGACTTTTTTCTCTACTGTCCCCAAACCAATCTATTTACTGCCATTACTGCTATAGCTACAAATGGCTTATGACTTCAAAACATCAATTAGGAGACTGGCTTTGAATCTCTCTTCTACCTAACTCCTGTTTGTGGCTGATGTGTTGCCAAGGGAGCTGCATTGTTTCCTAGTGCAGCAAATGAATAAAGTTAAATTTATATCCTGCTATGTGCTAGAGAAATAGAGATGTAGTTATGTATGCATTACCTTGAATATAAATCATATAGAGCTCCCCACCTCCTCTGTCTGCTACAAGGCATGCATGAAAATGTCCCCCTGGAATAGAAATAAAACTGTAAAACACCATGTCTGTAGCTAGAGATGAGTCAGATGCAGATTTTAGAAGTGGATCCAGATTTCAAATGCCACACAAATCTGTATGTGTGATCAAAGGTTTTGATTCTGCCCCAACTCTAAATCACTGTAACAGCCTGGATAAGCTCCTGAACCCATAAATCTCTATCATTTTATCCATCTCTTTGCCCGTATGGAGATCGTTTCTCAAACGGGAGCCGTGTGAACCTGGGGGGAGCCTTGCTGGGCGTTGCAGGCTGTAGGTACCACTGCCAGGCCAGATGCAAACCTCTCTTGTGGCCTTGGGCACATGATTTAATCCTGGCTGGCATTTCACAAGCAGTGGGGCCCAGAGGGGCAGCAACAGGGTCCTTGGGGAAGGTGTTGCCACACTTTGCCACCCTGGGCATGGGGATGCAGGGTTCAGCCCTCGAGCTGGAGGGGCCCTACGGTGAGAGGCTCCCTGTAACCCACTAGCAGGCTCTGCAGCATGCTTGGGGCCGATCCCAGCACAGCCTGCACGGGAGCAAGAAGGGGAATAGGTGGGCTCAGTTCCCCTGTTTTAACACAGCTTCTTGTCCTCGTTCCAAATTAAAGCTGCCTTCATGCTCTTAAACAATCCACTGTCTTTATAATCCTTCTGCCAGTGGGATAAATGCTTCTTCCACTTCACAAAATCAGTATATGAAGGGTAAAATACTCTTTAAATTTTGGGTCACTGAGATCTGGCAGTTACAGAGGCACAGACTGATCAGCAGTGGGGAGATGGCTAAGATATTTTGTGGATTCATTGAGTGACCTTCAATGACAATATTATGTGTTTGTTTTGGTGTTTTTTCCTAAGTACAATTTAGGTTTGAATTCAATCTCTTTATTAAAATAGTTTGGTTTTCCAACTTTCATTTGGGATGTTATGCCCCAAATGCTTTTGTCCCATTTTCAGTACTACAGGTAGAACAAGAAACAGCATTAAGCACAGTTCCCTTAAATCATGTTCGCTTTCTCTTCTGCTATGTTTAAATTGCCTTTTTCGTGAGTGCTGAAGGTGAATCAAAGTACCAGTTAACCTTCAGAGCAGCCACAGGTACCAGACTTGAGTTTAGGCAAGTCACCCAACTCAGTGTGACCTATTATATTCCATCTCCATATGTTACATCCTTGGGAAGCACCATGCATATATTTTGCTTTTCAGAGCAAATTAATTAATTAACAAGCTATAAAATAATGAGTGCTTGTATCTCCCTCAGTGAAAAAAGGACCTAATGTACCACTATGTAATATGACATTAAACTTGACTGAAAATTGTCCCTCTCAGTTGTAATTAAGCATGACATAGCTCAAATTTAGTACGACTCTTGAAATCAGCAAGTGATTTTTGTTATTAGGGAAATGGAGGGGATGGGGCAGGGTGGCAGGTGATAAGTTCTGTCCTTAGGCACTGTCCACCCACCCTGTTCTCTTTAGGGAGGGAATTACTAAAACTAGAAAGTGGACAGAAACGTTATTTGTCTACATTTAGGCAAAACATCATTAGTATTAATGTGTTCAAGGTTAAGACACAGAGTGAAAGAAAGCATTTCTTTCAGCATACAGTAACTATTCCAACTCTGAATGAGAATGTTATTTCAAAAGTACATATTTTAAAGCAGGACTGCTCCAATTCAACCTTCTAAAGCTGCTTCTTGTTTTCTGAGGAGAAAAAGAAGTTAAAGGGTTGGAGCAGAGGACATTTAGGATAAGAATTAGAACACAAATTTCAAAGTCCAGAAAACTTTCAGCTGCTTTAAAAAAATAGAATAAAGAAAACCCTCTAAAGTGTTTCTGAGGCATTAACTTTGGATTCTGGAGGCTTTCAGTTTGACAGAAACACTATTTTTTTTTTTTATTGCCTCAGTTCTGTGCAGAGAAAATCTGAGCTCATGAGCACTGCGTGGAGATGCCATATGGGAAGCTTTGTATGCCTCTGGCAAATATCTGTACCAAGCATGCACTTGTGTATTACCTTCTGCATACAAAGCACAAAATGGCAACAAACAGAACCTCCCAGCACCAGCGGGAGGCAACAAATTACCTTCTCTACTTACAGATGGCAAAATGGGACCCACCTGTGCTCCTTGTAGCCTCATCTCTGAGAATGTAGTGAAAAATGTTGTTGCTCTAAGCCATTGCTTTTTGTCTGTGGTTAACAAGAGACGGCTTGGTGGGAAGGGTGATGAACCCAGCACCTGCCTGGGAGGAATATGATTTGGATCAGGCTCTCTGGCCACCCTTCTGCTTAGGACTGTCACTCCACAACTGGTAAGCATGCATTCTCTGCAAAGGCACAGATGCAGGTATTATATTTATTTTGTAACTGAAGGCTGTATACATTTTAACACTTCTGTGAGAAATATAAGTATGAATCAGCTCAGGTTGTGTGATGGCATTGCAGTGCCCTTCAGTGCATGGGGGGTGCCCTCCTTCCAACACCCCTTATTGTCACATTAAATTTTCACATTAATAAGCTTTATCTTGGTGGACCATAGACGTGTGACAGCTCAGAGTGAGGAATCTGGTCTTCAAGGAGCAGGGAGCCGGACAATACTCTTTATGGCATTCACCCAGGGAAGCCACATGCTGCAAAGCAGAAATGTAAATCAGTTCTTCCCAGGCAGACTGTGAAGCAGGGTGACTGTTATCAGGTCCATCCATAACCAAAGTGAAAAATGGGAGCATCAGTCTTCTCCTTTTCACATATATCTTTCTCACTCAGTAGTCTCCCCGAGCCGGAAATATTGAAGCACTTTTATTGAGCATTAAGATATATCGTACACACCATTAATTCAGCTTCATAATGCCATTACCAAACAAGCAATTACGACCATCTAAACTGAGCTACATAGGAGGTAAATATGTGGAAGCAGCCTTCATTCAGCCCAGAGAGTTATTCTTTTCAAAATTATCTTGTATTCTAATTATTCAGGTGCCACGTAGAGTCCTCCCTAAAAAACACAGATATTTTTTAAGAGCTAAATTTTTCCTAGCCATTTTTACAGAGAGGCAGTTGCAATACTGCAGCTATTCCTTGTACAGTCTCTCATCAATAACTCCAGTCTCCCTCTCAGACACCACTAATAAATGCTGCATTTAGCAGCTGTGTGCCCAAGCAAGGAAATCTAACTGCAGGGTTGTTTATTGCCTGGAGCATCCACTGATAACAATAAAAGGTATACACTCTTTATGAAGATCTTACATGCAAGCTGGATTATGCATCCATAGCTTAATTTAGCTCCCTTATGCTGAGGCATTATGATACATTTATTAATTACATGATCACATACGGTGCTTCCCACATTCCACTCCTGCTTCAGTTGTTGCACTGGATGCTCTGTGATGGGCAGCTGTTCAGCAGTCCCCTTTTCCCAGCTCTTCTGTGCAGGGGTCCAGTGTCACTCTGACTAAGCACCGAGCTGTGTGAAATGGAGATAATCACTTCTTCCTCGTGTGTTCCTCTGAAGCACGAATTGCTGGGAAATTGGACCTCTTCACAAATATCAGCACTGTTATTTTTAGAGCTCCCCTGTGATAATACGCAAAAGGGATTAGCCCATTTCAGAGGCATGGCTGAAGCTCATGCAAGTCTTGTATCTACTGATCTATATTTGCCTGAATTTGATCCCCAACATTGCCTGAAGTTATTCAGTCTCACATCAGCAATCCGGGCTGAGAAGTAAAAATGGACACTTGCTTTACAAGGGGAGTGTGTGAAGCCTCCTTCAGAAAAGCTCTGAAATGCAGCAAGCTCTTAACACCCCTCCCTGGATGGGCTCCAGACTGTAACTCATAGCTTCCACTGGCTCCACACAGATTGTCTTCCCAGAAGAAAGCTGAAGCAGGGATGGAGGGTTTTGAGTGGTTTTGTGAAACATCCCAGCAGAAAGGAAAATGGGTAGCACACGGACCACCAGCCAGAAGCAAAGGCCTTCCCCCTGAGAGGGGGAAATCAGTCCAGATCATTAGTCCAGTAAAAGAGGGAGAAAACTGATAAGAGAGCTATCTAACTTCAGCTCTGGCTACTCTGCCTGGAGTAAATGTGAAGACCAAAGCTACCTAAGCAAACACAAGTGCATGGACAAGGCAATCTTGTGCCTCAGCTGTGAGCAAGGAGAGTGGTTCTGCCGAGGCCTTTTCCATCAGTCCACTGTTACTGATGTTAATGAAATCCTTTGGCATGTACACCTGCCTGCAAGCCAGGGCTGGCCCAGGCTTTATAGCTGTAATGTTACATTAATGACTTCAGATGGCAGGTCATGCCATTGATTTCAGCAAGGCTGTGTCAGGTGCAGCCATAGGTGGAAGTGATCCTTCCTCTTTCTGTAACCGTAGAGGAGCAATGCAGCAACATTCCACAAGGGACGATCAATAGACTGAGACAAATTAAAGCTGGCAAAAGGTATGGCTGTTGACATAATAGTATTTGTGGTGAGAAATCTATCAGTTTCAAACAATCTTGTCTTTCGAAGTGTGTTTGTTATTGGATTTTCCATGCTTTCCACCCCCACTGAGAAATTTTGTGCATACCAGGCAACATATACATATACTATGTGAGATGAAATGCTCTCAGGTGCATGGTGTAATTCTTGGAGCTGTCCTGTGCAGGACCAGAGTTGGACTTTGGTGATCCTATGGGTCCCTTCCAACTTGGGACATTCTATGATTTATTGTAGACATTTTAAACTAAGTGAAAGAGTCTGAGCATGAAGGAAATGTCTTTTTGCATAATGATCTGTGAAATTCAGTATCATGGAAAGTCAAGGAGGATGTGAACATTCATGTTACAGAGAGCAGGTATTTATACCAAGAAGCAGAATAAATAAATTTAGAACAGTAAGCTTCTTAAAAGATTGGTGTGGGTGAAGAGAAGACTGAAACCTCACATTTCCAGGTTAAGGCACTAAGGATCTGGAAAAAGACTGTCCTATAACTCTGTTTTGTAGAATTTTATGTATTTTTAAAGTGTCTGCTGCTTCAAACTTGGCAGCTCCATCCACTGTAGAAAAATCTATATTTCAGCCTCAATAGGATCCTTCTCCCTTTGTGTTAGACCCATGTAAAATATTCTTCATTCTTAATAAATGGAGCAATTTACAATGCCAATGCTGACTGGCAGTGTAAGAACTGACATCACAAAGCATAGTAGTACCTGTGGCTTTTCTTCCTCCAAAATGATAGCATCCTCTGCAAATCAACTTTTACATGACAGTCTGAAGATCTTGGTCAAGGACTGGAAACTGGGGGTTTGATGCCTACTTCAGTGTAAGGAAGGTTTAAACCCGTTGCTCCTGATTTTTAAGAGACAGTGTTAATCATTGTGGCGTAGACAAGATGAATGGGGGAAAAAGGCTGGAGAAAGGGGAAGACAGATTTATAGGTTCCTTTACCTCTGTCAGTTGAAAAAGGAATAATTAATGGTCTAAGAACAAGATTTCAAGCAAGAGCCTGTTTCTTGCCCCAGGAAAGTGGGGGCTCTGGGTTGCACCCAGGAGTAGTTTCATTGCACTTTTCCGTTAATTGTTGGATAAAATCGTTGGGAGGAGGAAGGGACCAAACCTAACAGAACAGGACTTAGAGCCAGTTCTGGAAAAGCACCCCCAAAGCAAAGACCAGATGGCTGAGGCTGGTTATACCTGATGGCATTACCCCTCAATTCCTTTGCACAATGGCTCTGTGATGAAGTTCCTCGAAGGCTCGCAGACAGATGGTCAATTGCTATAAATATTTGCGTAGCCTGGTATGAAGGTGTTTTAAATAAAAAATGGATAATTTGCTTATTTGACAGATAGATCTTGTCAACCACATTAAGTTGTGCTGTAGAAGGGATTTGCTCGAGACTGTGAGTTCTGTTGATCAGAAGTGCAGCAGAGCGATTAAAGCAGCACCTCCAGTTTTGCTCACCTAGACCAAAAACATCTAGTACTTTCTACACAGGGCTTCTTTGAAGCCACCCCACATCAGCACAGAGGGGACTCTTCTCAGTTCCTGCATGCACTAGGACTGAATGATGGGCACCTGCAAAGATGTAAAGTACATGGTCTCATCTTAGAGGTCCATGCAACAGCAGTTTCTGCCTCCTGTCCATCAGGGTCACCCCCTCAGCAGTGCCATTCAAGTACAGAGCGCTTTTTATCCCTGGCCTGGCATAAAAAGGAGACATTTCCTTTTGGTTCGCAGCAGAACACAGCTGTTGCCCTCTCCCAGCTGCACAGGGTTGGCCTCAAATCTCTCTAAAGAAACAGCCTCCTCCTGTAAGCCACCCCTTGATGTTTATTAGCTGTGGAGAAGTAGGCACACACCCATTCCCACAGGGCTGGGATGAAACCGTCTTTCCTGACTTTGGGGGCTGGAAGCACATTTAAGCCTGCCAGCTCTGACGAAGGCCCGTGGGCTGAGTCCCAGCACCTGCACTTAATTTTCCTCAAGAGGATGTGGGGCCAGTCCTATTTCTGGGTTCTTAAAGATGTCACACTCCCTGCCATGGACGTGCTGGAGCCTGTTGGGTTTGGGACACTGTACCTTGTGTAAGACTTGTGCCAGCTGAGCAAATCCTGGGGTAAATATTCAATCCCCATCCCACTCCAGAAGGAAAAGGCTGTTTCTGGGGTCTGCAAGGGTCTACCTCCTGCTTCTCGCTCCTTCAAGTGCCATAATTCAGACTACAACATGTGAAAAAATGAAGGATCTGGGACATTTTATGTTTTAAACCATGTTTAAAACATCATTTTAAGACCTGCCACCTCTCTTCAAGGCACTATGGCAGTCCTGCCTGGAAGTGCTGTGAGCCTCCATTGGCTGCATGGGAAACAAGGCTGCTGAAGATCTGTACTGAGTAAAATTCTAAAAGCTGTAAAGTTTGTATCACTCTGTGTCTGTTTGCAGCCTAATTCACAAAGGCTTTTACAAAACCACTATTGCAGCTTAAGCTCCATTCTCCTTCACATCCTCGCAATTTCTTTGGAGGTCATGGGGTTGTATACTCTATCACGTTGAGTTATTAAGTGGGAAACACATATACACTACAAAAAAAAATCGAATGAGTCATACTAAAGCAGGGCTGTTCCTTGCAGTCTCCAGAAGTGTGCTGTTAAACCCTGAAATGGAGGGTTTAACAAAGGCAGGAGACCATTCTCTCACAGTCTCTAACCGCTTGCAATTTGCAGTTGGGTTTTAGCTGTATGAGTGCTGCAGGATTTGGCTATCATTGAACTTCTTAAATGTTACACTCACTCAGAATGTGACAGAGGCAGATTTTTGTCAGGAAGCAGATGAATGAGACACTGGTGTCATGGCAGTAGACAGATTGTTTAAAATTCAGAAGATTTACTGTGAATCTGAATTTAAAAAGCATCATTTTATGTTTGGCACATTATTAAAGCAGTGTGTCAATTCCCAATTTTTTTTATTACACGTGTGGGTTCAATATAATTAAACTTCTGTGAAGTGTAAACACATTTTTTGTTTGCATAAATGTGTGGCCTCACATGGGACCATTTTTAAAAATTCATTTAAAAGCACAATTAATAGTCTCTTACCCTTATTTGTATCCTAAGTAGCAATAACTAGTCCAAAAACACAGTAGTAAGGCAAAACGTTCCTGGAGCAAGCCAATCTCTTTTGGAAAACAGGAAAACTGTGTAGCTGTTTTATGCACATAAATACTGCTTAAGTGTATAATTACATGTAGGAAATTATTTCAAACACAGAAACACAAGAAACATCAAATCAAGTGTGATTCAGTAAAGGCAGTCCTTCACTGTGCTTTTCCAGGAGGGGAAGCTGCCAGTCTTAATCTGACATAGTGGTAGTTTCCAGAAATGAAAGGAAAAGCTGAAAGTGGGATTCATTGCATGTAACTTTTTCATCTAAAAATAAGGCCTCTTGCACACGCTGTTCACCTACACTCCCTCAATGATCTGAGGAGTGAGAGAAGAGATCAAGAAGGAAACCCCAGCAGGTACTTTGTCACGTTGTATAACAGGGCTGTCAGGAGGGTTTTCTCCCAAAGCTACCAATTCCAATCACTAGCTGGAGAAACAGAGGATTAAATCCTCATTTGTTTTAAATGGCCCAAATTATGTGATGAAATCCCACCCTGCAGAACTTGCCGGAAGCCTTAGCGGAGGAGGCGAGGCATACCCATGGAGGGGATCCCAGGCTCAGCAGCAGCTCAACCCTTGCTAGAGGTGAAATGTCACCATCCTTTCTCTGATCCACTGGAAAGCCTTCTGACCTCCACTTTCCAGGGTTTCTGTAGGACAGTGCTCTTTAGCACGATTTTTGTGGCTCATGTTTGAACATCTGCCTTCTGTTGGCAGAACAGTGTTCTGTGGAGGTGCAGCCAGTTTGCCACAAGTCAGATGGGGAATGGCTGAACAAGGTACTTTGCACCATCCTGGTACTCTCTAGCCAAGCTGGTTTCTTGCTCTGCACATCAGCCTTTTACAGCTCTGGGTTTCTTCAACCATGAATTATTTACTTGCCCCTTTTGATTTGACAATATTTTTGGTCTTGTTTTTCTGTTTTCAATTTTTTCCCCCCTTCATTCATGAAGATGCACTACATATAGGTTTTTTAGTATGTTTCCCTCAGCGTCAAATTAACCATCACCTGTGCTTTATTTGGGAGCTTGTTTGTATTAAGTGCTGACAATAGATAAGATGGCAGTAGAACTATTTGGCCTCCAAACATGTGCTTCTGATTAGCTACTATTATGAACTACCCGAGGTTTAATTTAATTAGTCATTGAAGCATTATGATGACATATTGGTTAAGTTCATTGGTTTATACAGAAGCCAAATGAACATGCCAATGGAAATTACATCCCTTCAAAAGCTGTTCTCAGACCCGTCCTTCCTGGCTATGCTGAGGCTGCTTGCTTAAACACCCCAGTACAACACAGCATTGCAAAACCCATAGTACCTGGAAGAGCCTTGTAAAAACACTTTCCCAGGGATGTGTGGGTTAGGTCTGTGATGTCCTTTTGAGGGAACTTGGGGATGGCTGCCTGAGGATTCATCCTCCTCCCAGGGTGTGTTATGTCACTGTGCTTTCTTGAGATATATTTTGAAGAGTTTTTTTCCTCCCAAATGACTCCATACATCATTGCTGTTGCTTTAGATAGTACAGCAAAAGGAGAGCTAAAACAGCAATATAATATTTTCCTCAATCAATGGAAAACATAAATTCTTGTTTGCTTGTTTTTAAATCAAAGCATATATCTGCAGTTCTATTGGAGCATGACCTCTGTAAAAGGTTTTATGGTTATGTAAGAGGAATATGGGCTGTAAAAAAATGTGAGTTTATTACACACTTGGATTAAAATTTTCCAGTTTCCTTGGTAAAAAATGCAGCTTCTGAAAAACACATTAATATGCTATCCTTCAGATTTTCACACAATGTTATAAATATTAGCACAATAAAGTGTGCAAATAAAGACAAATCAGGATAGACAGACAAGGACACTTGCTATCCAAAATTTTCCTCTTCTATATTTTGAATCATCTCTTGTAAATATGAGAATAGAGATCTTTATACGTTCACCCCGCTGTGTCAGCCCACCTGTTTGCTGCTGCTTGAAAATGAATTGGGTCTCTAGACACTGGGTCAGTTCTAGAATGATTTATCTCAAAGCCACTAAAGGCAACAGTGAGGGCTCAGCTATTTCTGAGCCAAATCTTGATGTTACTGTGCAGACTTGACATAACAAGTATTTTTACACTGAGGTTTTGCCTTTATTTGCCTTTGCATCGGGCAATTTTCAGGCTTTGTGTCATCCAGAAGGTTACTTGCTATTCCTGCGTGTTTGGTTTTGTATCCATCTATGTGGTTCTCCATTTTTAACTGTTTAACTGGCACAGAAATATCTCCTGTTTGCTACTGCACGATGTAGGTCTCAATCGTGGGTCTATATTGTTCTACACCTATTCCTGACTTCCATGTTTTTATTGCCTTAAACCCATATTTAAAGCACCTTCATGGCAATATATAGGAAGAATACTAAAATATTTATTAAGAACAATATCAGATGCTTGGTTTATTGGAATACCATTTCCCATCTGGCAATGTCTGAAATGGATTTGCCACCCTGTGCAAAGAAGAAGAGGAAACATCCTCCACGACGGGAGCTCCTGCTCGCATCAGCAGCGGTGCATCCATGGAAATCGTTGGTGCAGAAACACGTTTTTACCTTGTAAACACAACCAGCCAACCAAGTGCCTTACAGTTCTCCACAATGAGTGCATGAGATGCACATGGCAAATAACTCTTGTTAGTGGTTAGGAAGCAATATGTGAACCTCCGGTGAACTGGTGAAAAAATAGACTGAAAAATTGGCAACGTTGCAGTCTTGTCTGATTCGCATACTTAAACACTCGTGTCCTCTGCACTTTCTCAGTGAGAATGCATAATGTAATCAGGAATAAAATAAGAATTTTTAGTGAAGGAATGTAAATTTTTTAACAAAAGGAGACAGAAGGTACTAGAATGATGTTGTACTGGGACTGACAGAAACACCTTTGGTTTACAACATTAATTACAGTGTGATCTGTTTTTCTCTTGTTTTGGGCTTTTGTTTTGTTACTATTCAGTGTTACAGCCAGGTCATAGTCAATGCCATTACAATCTTTCTAACTGTTCTGGGGAAAAATACTGCCATTTGTACGTATGGCTGGAGGGGCCAAATATTGAGGATGGATCAAAAGGAAATGATGATGAATATCATCTGTAGAAGCAGAAAACTTGTTCTCTGTATACCCATAAATGTTTTAAAGCTTAATTTTAGAAGCGTTTGTGTTAAAGAGGTATGTTGATGTGTGCTGTGTTCTATCTGTCAGATACCACTGTTAGAATAATTTATACACATGACCTAAGTTTCCCTTGATTTGCCATGTTAACCAAAACAAAGATGCCCAGGGTTTTGCTATTAAAAGCTAATTGCTGTGAGAGGATGCCCTTCTCTTTACTCTGCCTTTGGCCATTTTGTCAGAAAGTTTGTAGATAATGAAAGGATCCTTTTCAATTCATTCTGGGACTGTAAAATATTTCTTGAAATCAGTATGGGACCCACAGAAGCTGTATATGGGGGATCTTAAATGAAGCTCATAATTTTTGCTAAGCTTTATGCACAATATTTCCTGATTTAAGAGGGATATTCCTTGTAAAGCACTGGAGAACACTGTTCCCTTTGGCATGCCATTTTTTAACTTGCTCTTACTGTAGCCACCACTTTCTGATCTAGCATTCCTTTTACATGAGACATTTCTATTGAAGTTAATGAAAAATGAGGGTGTTCAAGGAAAGCAGCTCTATTTTCATGTTTTAACATAAAGATGCAAATTAGGACCAGTATTAAAAACCTAACAAAATGAATGGAATTGTAAAGCAGAGTTTGTATTGGATGTAAGTAATTTGTTCTGACATTTTGTATAAACATTACAAATAAATCAGGAGCTTTACTATAAATACTGCTTACTGCTGAATAAACTGGATAAAAGACAGTTGCTGTTATGGAACAGATTTTTAGTTAGTGCTTTCAGTGTCAGTTTTGAACTGGATTTATGAGTTTACTAGAATGCCCTTTCATGATGTTTGTGTAGAGGTTCCTGTGGACAAACGGCAAGGATGAAAACATTAAGATTGGGCCCAGCTGCTCAAATGTGAAAATCAAAATTTAGCTTTTGAGTATTCAGGGATCACCTCCTCCAAGCTCAGGAGCAATGCATCCTAGCAAAGAGGAAATTGGGCAAAAATGTCAGGAGGCCTGCATGGGTGGACAAGGACATACTCTGGCATGAAAAGGAAACCTACAGAGGTGGAAGCAAGGACAGGGAACCTGTAAATAATACAGAGACATCATCTATGTAGACAAGGATTGGGTTACGAAAACTAAAAGCTCTTGTAGAATCAAATATGGCTAGAGACATCAAGGGCAACAAGAAAAGCTTCTATAGGTGTGTTAGTGTTAAAGAACGACCGGGGAAAATATGGTGTCTCTCTGGAAGGAAGCAGGAGACCTGGTTACCAAGGATATGGAGAAGGCCGAGGAACTCAATGATGTTTTTGCCTCAGATTTCACTGCTAAATGTGTTCCAGCCACACCGCTAAGTCATAGAAGGCAAAGGCACTGTGAGAATGAAGAACCATCCTCTGCAGGGGAAGATCAGGCTTGAGACCATCCAAGGAACCTGAAGGTGCACAAATCCATGGGACCTGATGAAATATTTTTGCATGTCCTGAGGGAACGCAAATGAACTGGCTAAGAACGCAGATAAATTGGCTAAGCCACTGTCCATCATATTTGAGAACTCTTGGCAGTCTAGTGAAATTCCCACTGGCAGGAAAAGGGGGGACACAATCCCCACTTTTAGAGAAGCAAAAAAAGAATGACCTGAGGAACTATATAATAGTCAGTCTCACCTCTATGCCCAGCAAGATCATAGTGCAGATCCTCCTGAAAACTATGCTAGGACAAATAGAAAATACAGAAGTGATTGCTGACAGCCAACATGGCTTCAGGAAGGGCAGATTTTGCTAACATGAGAAACAGAAGTGGCAGCTCCATTGATGCTCATGCTTTGCATTTTAAAGTAACAAGCATCATGTACAACAAAACAATGACATTTCCTTACTTCTTCTTGGCATTTTCCTGTGATGGAAATGATTTGCACTTTCAGCCATTATGTTATTTTTCTTTTACAGCTACTATATCCTTCTAAAAGCCACTGCTTCCTCTAATATTCTCTGCCCCCCTTTTTAAAGGGGATTTGATTTGTTCTGAAAAATGACCTTACATTCAGTTGTGGTGAAATATGCGTTCAAATGCATATTTCCGAGTGACCCTGACCTATGCTTGTCATATCTTCTCTCTTCATTATTTTTGTTTTATTTGCTACAAATTCTATCAACAATGATTTAATATTTTCTTCAAGATTGTTGAATGGGATGAGAGCAGCTCCCTGGAGGCTTCTGCTCAAAAACCCCTTAGCCACTGCAAATGCCTTGCTGAGATCTACCAGCTGAGCAATCCTTAATCTTTTTAAAATGAGTCTGTATTGATTTTCTTGTACAGCTAATTTTTCTGAGAATATTATCAAGGAATTGCTCTAATGACTTATAAAAGTTGGGTAACTGAATCAAATTTGTAATGCCATAAAACTTTTGAGGTAGATTATAAAAATTAAAAAACCCCCAATGATATTGATTGAATCACTTCTTGTGACACCTTGGTGATTGTTTTCCCTGCCAGCCTTTCCTGGATTTAATTAGAGACCAATGTCAATCTAAGCTTGTTTGTAACATTGCAGGTTGGATTTTTTTTTATCATTCTAGCATTTATTAGCATTACTAATTCAGATTGTTCCTTGACCACAGTTGTTATTTCTTATAGATGCAACTTAGTTGGTCTTGCAAACTCAGAATTGTCTGAATGAGATGTGTGGGAAGGTGCTCTTTCTGCTATGCCAGACCCCCATGGCTGACTCTGGCTCTTGGTACCTCAGCTTCTCAGCACCTGGGGGAACCACTGCTTTTGTCCTTTGTGATCAATAATCCTGCCAACCTTGTCTAATAGCAGGTCCAAGCAGTTAATGGAATTTCATTTCATTTGCTCCTGATGTTTGTTAATAACTCCGCCTGGTTAGCCTTGCCCTGGATGACCAATGGCATCTCTTCTATCCTTAGTAATTACTTGCATTTCCACATTTCTTTATTTCTGCCCATTACTATCAGAATCATTTTGGATTTAGTAGTATTTCTACCTCCCTTTCATAATTTAATGAAGGGAGGCATTTCTCGTCTGAGTCTTTGCACCGTTATGGATGATTAGGAGTTGCTGCTCTACTTTCTGCAGAATTTGCTTTCTCCTGACCTGAAATACAGAGAATACCCACCAGAGGACAGAACTGGCCTCCCTAAGATGGTGTCTTTTTGGGTTCATTGGCTGTGATCAGCTCTGTCCCTGTGGTTCTGGTGTGGAGTTTCCTTGAGGCTTTGCAGCAGAACAGGCAGACTGAATGTAGTGTGGATCTGCTTCTGCTGCTGGTGCTGAAGGAGACGCAGAAGTGGGATAAGATCTGGAATTACTCCCCAGAGAACCTGGCTCCTTCCTCCAGCCCCGTACAAAAGGGGAGAAGAGACTTCCAGGTGGTACCAACTTAACAGTGGCCCTTTTGGCAGGCCCCCCATCCCTTTAGCCCAAAAGCAGACCATGCCTGTGTGTTTGGAGACCCTTGGAAACAACACCACTATGGCATGGGCAGCCATTCCACCTGTGGCAGCCCACAGTCCTGACCTGCCAGGGCTGCAGCAGGTGTCACCCTGCACTCTCACTGGGATGGCTGGCTACCATGGACTGTGGCAGCATGGTCATGTTGGTTTGGATCTCTGTTTGGTGTGAAAATTCATCCAAAGGCAAAGGACAGCAGACAAACCCAAACTTGCTTTAGTGATACTACACGTACATTCATTGCTTGACACTATCCTGAAGCTGATGTTGACAGATTCTCTCCTACTTGCTTTTGCTTGATTTTGGTTTCTTTCAGCTTTAGGAAAGCAGTATTTGCAAAGAAGCAAGAGCATGTACTGCTGGTGAACTCTGTAGCTGTTAGCCTATAGCAAGTAAATGATCATAACCACTTGCATCCACACTCACTGACATGGTTTTGTTCACATGTAATATGGTTTTTTCCCCAAGTCTTGTACTTTTTGATAGACAAATCAGTAACATTACTGATTTCACTGTCTAGAAAGAGACTATTTGCCTCATAGGTAAAGGGGAACAGATTCTCACATTGTGCAAGCACTAGTGTTTGCTGATACTTTGTGATATATTGTAGTGTATGATGCTGCTTGTATAGGAAAAGCCAGAAAAGGACATTTGAAAGGATACTTGCATAATAATTGGGGGCTGATAGACTGGCAGAGACTATCTCTAAGAAAAATACTCTTTCTGTTAAGTAGTGTGCAATTTAATATATTTGACTTTACATGCCAGAGTCTAGCTGATCTTTTAATGCATCCCTTGGACATTATAAATGTTTAGAAATATTAGTAGTTTCAAAAAAAAAAAAAAAAAAGCCCTGAAAAGAACTGCAGTTTAGTCTTAGGGACACAGGCCTTAGCAGAGTCTAATTTTTCCAATTGCTTAGCTGGACTCTGAGGGCTGGTGGCAAACTTACCCTGGGGACCAGGGGACACAGAGCCCCACCATGTGCACAGATGGGTGCAGTGAATGACAAAAGCCACATGGGAAAAGGGCAGACTGTGCCATAGGCTATTATCCCACTGTTGCTGCTATTATGGAAAAGGGATCAAATACAGAAAAATAGCAAACCCTTCATGTTAAGCATGGGGCAGTACAGCTCGTAGGCAAGGTAGAAGGGTAAGAGAAGTTTTTTGTTAAGTGCATTTGTGGTTACCATTGGGATAAACTTAGGATTGATGTTGGTAACTGCAAATATTACCCAGGACATATTAACTACACTGAATTGAGTTCTGAGTTACTGAAGCTGTGAGCCCAAGGTAGCACATGCAGGCTAGGGATGGCAAAAGCTTGCACAATTACAAGGCCTTAAACCAATAATATAATAATGCTTCAGTTCTGCTTTCTCCTCATAATGTATCAGGGGCAACCAAGGAGATACCAAATTTATGCAAATAGAGGTAATTCAAAGAAATTAGCTTTAACATGCCATAACTTAAGATGGCAGTTTTATTGCCAATGAGAATCATATGAAAGACCAACAGGCACATTTTTGCAAAAATCAGCCAGTTGCGTTTACAACAAAGCAGAGTAAACTAAATGCAGACCAAAAGGGATTTTGGTCTGTTAGCAGCTTTAGATTTTGTTTAAATTTCCCCATAGGACATCTGAACCATATGTGGAAATTAAATCCATGCATAAAACTGCATATTCCTGTGCAGTTTATTAGATACTTGACATCTCAATCAACATACAAATCTACTTCCTGAGACAACTTTTAAGCATCTGTGAATCTTTCCTTTTGATTGCTTTTTTTTTTTCTCTTCCTGTGGAAGAAATCTTCCTGTTCTGACTGTTCTTCTCATGAGCTTGTAACACTCCCTGCCTGTCCTTGTCTCAGTGCTGGCCAAGCTCAGTCCTACCTTCCTAGATATGCAGTGACTCAGAAATTTGTCTTCTGATATCCTCACACTGGGAGTGTCCAGCTTCTCAGGAGAATCTCCTTTTGTTTTGAACTCTGGGATTGAAAAGACAGGCCCTGTTAAGCATACAAAAATATTTTTAGAATATTTGAAGAGTTTTTTCACATCTTTATGCTGACGTTAGGTTTTTTGTTTCGGTCAGAATTGTGTCATTTGACTAATATTAACAACAAAAAAAAAAGTCTACAATCTGGCTTGATGTGTCCCTGCCTACATAAAAGTTAATAAATTAGGTAAAGCGTCTGTTCTTTGTTCCCTGCAGGGAAGTGGCAAGCTCTGAGCTGTATTCTGTAGCAGAAGTTGCTTACTTCCTTCCTCCTGGGCAGAGTGACTACATCTATTCTGTCTTCTGGAAACAGATCCTGGCCTGTGTATCACACAGACTGTGCTTGGGGGCTGTCCAGGAACGTACTGCTTGGCATGGGTCAAATCCATGCTGGGTAACGTGTTTCTCTATCTACTCAGTTAAATAGGAGGATGATCACAGGCCAATGCTCTGTCTGTCACCCTGCTTTGTTTGCTAGAATAGGCATAGCCCCCAGATCCCATCAGTAGGCATTTCCAGAAAGCTTTTCAGAGCATCTTGTCTCAACAGCTTGCTGGAGGAACTGGATTGAGAGATGTAGTATTTATAGGGGGAATAAAAGCCTAACCTTTTCAGGGATTGGCACTGCTCCTCCAGCTCACCTGCCTTGGGGTTTGCAGAGAAGCGTGCAGGAATCTTGTACAGCATGCTAGAGGTTTTACTACTTGTCTTTTGGGGTGGTGACTGCGCATGATCACTGTGCTAACAGGTAGACAAAAAACCCCTTTGTATTATGCCATCATGTTTTCCTTATATATCTTCCTCCCTCTCTGATCTCACTTTCTCTTTCCTTCCATCTGTCTCTAGATATCTCTTACAAGGGCTGGAACAGCACAGATTTTGAATACTGACAGTTCCCAAGAATGCAGAATACCAGGAATTTGCTCAGACCCATTGGTAAAATACATCCTCTCCCTGCCAAGGTAGCCACATACTAATAAGAAGATGATAAAGAGAGATATTCAGAAAAAATCTCCTAAATGCAACAAAGCTTTTCATTTGCCCCCACTGGAGTGCAGAAAGTCTCCACAAGTTGTGCTAACTCAGCACAAACACTAATGAGCAGCTGATGAAGACTGCTGTCCCCAGAGAGCTCAGATCCTCAATTCTAAGCAAATGCCAATCCTACCAGTACAGTGAAGGCAACAAAAACATCACAATCCCAACCAAACACAGAGTCAGGCAGCTGGGCTAAGGCACCCTAAGTCCATCTGTCCTTCAACTCTCACCTAGCTTTGGCTCTTTAGTCTTTCCAGGGGCACTCTGTCTCCGTGCATCAGGGCCATGTGCTTTGACACTTCTGTCTGCCCCTGGTACATGGAGATAGAACCAGACCAACCTCTGCTGCTCCATCCCAGCCCTAAGACCTTGGACACCTGAGCTCTAAGTGCTCTGACCCTAAAGGATCCTTCAAGACACAGCAGTTGCTCAGGCTCACCTGAGTAGCAACTGAGCTACACTGGAGGAGCAACTTTAGTGTATTGGTCCAGAGGCAGAATGTAATGTGAAACCAGAGCAAAACTGACTCCACGAGAGTTCCTTGTAATTTTAGGCAGCATGGGAAAGATCCAGCTTCCCACAAAATATGTGTGTATGTCTGCAATATTTTCCACACTCTTTCCCTAGTCATTGAGTTTAAATCAGAAACTCTGGGGACCTCATGGGATCCTTACTGAGCCTGTCCCCTCATACCCATCCCCACCTTGCTGGCTCTGAGCCACTGGAAGTTAAAAGCAAAGAAGAGGAGAGAAAAGAGAACATTTGTGTTCCCCAGTGGGTGTCAGGAGGCCATCCCTGCAGCAGGGAGATCACTGGAGGTTACACCAAGCTGGAAGGGAAAGAGCCCAGTTACTTGCTTTATACAGGAGGAAAGAGATGTGAGTGCTGGGTTGCTGCAGGAGCAGATGGGCCCAGGCAAGGGTCGGTGCTGGAGCCACCACTGAGTGCAGGTGGTGCTCTGGCTCACGTTCAAACAGGGCTTGGCTCCGGCTGCAGCCCATCAGCCTGGCTCTTGTGAGAGCCACGGCCGTGGCTGTGCCCGGAGAAACCCAGCCAGCGACCTGCAGCACCGACAAACTGGAGCTGACTGAAGCCCAAGCTTTCCAACACAGGCTTTCCCAGCAGCCCTGCTGATCTCAAATACCTGTGGGCTCTGGGCCTTGGTGGCCAGAAGGGGCCCTGGTGAGAAGAGGATTTTTCAAGAGCTGGAACAGACTGTGTGCCGGCTGAGCATCCCTCCCGCAGTCTCCTGGTGTCTGAGTGAAAAGCAGCTTCCTAGCAAATACCTGACAAATGTCAGCCCTAATTGAACTCCTGGCAAATACCACGGTAAGGTAAGCTGCTGCAGGAGTTGAATTTTTAGAAGAAAACTAGCGAGGTTAATTTCAACTGTTTTTCCAGACAAGTAGTGAACATGGATAATAATTCAAACGCTTCCATGAGCTAGACCAGTACGTTGGAATGGCCCAAGGGCATACAAAGCAATGGTGCTGATGGATGACATCACCTCCTTTTTAGGTTTGGAGGCAATATTAGGAGGCTGCATTGCTGAAGCAGAAGAATATTCATGTCTGTTGGTGCTGCTATCACACTCCCTGACAGACAGGGATGCTTTGTAGTGACAATTGGAAAAGCAGAGATAAGCAAAAATAATTGTTTTGTTGTTCTTCAAACTTCTAGAATGGACTGATTTAAAAAAAAAAAATTGTTTGAAGATACCATAATTATTTTATTGCATTTTTTTTTCAGGAAAAATAATCAGTTTATTGTGTTCACAACTGTCTCAGGAAATAAGGAGGAGAAAATAACAAATCTTAAACATTTCTGGATTTTCTAGAGGTTAGGTTTTTTTTCAATACCCATTCATGATAAAATTTAAAAAAAAGAAAATGATATGCACATATATATGTGACTGTAGCACACCTAACTAGGATAAATCTTAGCTATATATTTGTTTATATACATTTATAAATGGTATATAATAGATGCCTTTAATAAAGAAGGGACAAACCAAATGAAATTATTTAGGAAGCATGCAAGATGTAAAATTCTCCATTGATGTTAAAAACTTGCTTATTGCTTCACAAAATGTCTGCGTGGATGCCTGTAGTAACGCGGTACTTGGTCCTTTCACAGTCCCTCTGCACTGCCTATTCCTGCACAGGCAGAGCAGCAGTGGGGCTGGGTGGTTGGAGACCACGCTGGAGCCTCAGCTCAGCTCAGCTCAGCTCAGTTTCTCTTCTGCTGTCTGACATCAGCCTTTCTACTTGTTCTTGCAGTGGGAGCAGAGTATTCACAGTATCTCCTTTCAGACATTAGATAATTTGGGCACTGGACTGTGTTCTGGGGAATTTCACCTCCCTCTTTATTAGACAGATATGAATCATGGAATCATTAAGGTTGGAAAAAACTTCAAAGATTGTTGAGTCCAACCACTAACCCAGCACTGCCAAGTCCACCACTAAACCAAGTCCCCAGGTGCCACATCTGCACATCTTTTAAATACCTCCAGGGATAGTGATTCCATCACTGCCCTGGGCAGCCTGTTCCAATGCTTGACAGCCCTTTCCATGAAGAAATTTTTTCCTAATATTCAATGTAACCCTCCCCTGGCACAACCTGAGGCCATTTCCTCTGGTTCCTTTGCTTCCTAACTGGGAGAAGAGACCAACTCCCATCTGGCTACAACTTCCTTGCAGGTAGTTATAGAGAACAATGAGGTCTCCTGAAGCCTCCTTTCCTCCAAACTAAACAACCCCAGTTCCCTCAGCCAAGGACTTGTGCTCCAGACCCTTCACCAGCTCTGTTGCCCTTCTCTGGACACCCTTCAGCATCCCAGTGTCTTTCTTGTAATGAAGGGCCAGAACTGGACACAGTATTTGAGGTGTGGCCAGTGCTGAGTACAGGGTTACAATCAGGGATCTCATCCTGCTGGCCACACTATTGCTGATACAAGCCATATTTTTGATATAAAGGTTAGCCCTGAAATTAATGAGATTGGAAACTATTATTGCAGGCATAAAATCCAAAACTTTATATTTTATGTCATAAATGCAAGAAGCACACGGCTATTGCAAATATGAAGAAGAAATATCTATTTATCTAACTTACCACAGTCAAATTTTGAAAGGGCACTGCATAAAAGCCCATGGGAGGGAGAAAAGAACACACAGACCCTGACAAGAAAGGCATGATATGTCTGAGCAAACCAATGGAGATGTTAAAACTCAGAAGCCCCACAGACATCTGCTAAACAGAACATGCAACTGGCAGCTATCACCAAGCTGTGCTCTCGTGTGGTTCTTGGCTGTTGCTTGCCTGTATTTTCTAATTCCAGCGTGTCTCCTTGGTGTTACTCCTACGTGAACTGGAAGTGTTGTCAGAGGAAATCATGTCAGTGCACTGCAGACCATTTTTGCCTTGTGAAGAAGTTAATTTGATGGATCTTGATGTTTAAAATAAAAATACAATTTCCATCTACACAGAGCTTTATATTTTGTACTGGGAACATTGAAACCATGTGAAGGAATCTTCTTCCAGCCATGAAAAAAAATCAAGTAGGAGGAAGATGCTTCCTTTCACTGTAGGGCGATAAGGTTCACAAGCAAATGCAATGAATACTCACAAGGTTCAGGGAGAACAGGACTAAAATGTTAACTTTCTTCAGTAGTCATAGAAACCAGTGTGGTAGAAAAAGCAGATTGGCAAACCCGACCTGGTTTTTGGGCTCACTCGGACTCTCAGTAGAAAGCTGAAGTGGGGTGTAATTAATTATCAGGGCTGAACAAACTTTTGCAGCCTGCTAATGACATGGATCATATGGTTACCCTCTCCTCTTCCCCCGTTCCCATGTGGTAGATAGAAGCATCTCTTTTTGTACCACCCTGTAGCCAAACCATCATGCACCTGGCTCCTTTTCTGAAAGAAAGTCCACTGAAAAGACTGTAACCATCCTGAATGAATATGACTTATGTCTTTTAGATGCATTCATAAAATCCCCTTCTCATGGACTGACCTTTGCTGTATGTTTTGGGCTATTGGACAGATGTGTTTTTTCTACAGCTTTCCCTATCTTTATATGAAAGGACTTATTTCACAGCACAGACAAAATTCCCCTCTCGCTTCCCATGAAACAAACCCTTTAAAACTGAACCCTGCAAAATAGCAATCCCTTTGCTATTGTTCTTTAAACATTGGTCTCCTGGAGCTCACCCTACCTCAGGGCTTACTTTGGAGATGAAAAAGAATACCAAGGCATCTTGAGAAATATCCACACTGTTCAGAACAGAAGGTTCAAATGCAGCAGTGTAATTAAAAGTCCAAAAAATCATGACCTGTGAGGCAGTCTCCAACTCTGAGCCTGTAGCTCTGCCCTTTGGACATGTCTGCCATACATGAATGCATAGCATCAAGATGCAGTTCTGGGAAGATGTAGAAGCATTAATGTGTGAGGAAAACAGAGAGAAGCATGTAGGGCATCCTCCAGGAGTTCCACAGCCAAAACCATGTTTTGATAAGGTGCAGTGCTCTAATAAATACACCAAGCACTCATGATAACTGTGTCATTCAGAGCTCTCAGGTCTTATTTTCTGTAATATGTTCACCTTGTGAATAGGATTGAACTCAACTGTGCTTCATGGACTTCAGTGAGGTCAAATAATTGTAAAAAATATACTGCATCAAGATAATCTTTTCCATTTTTTTGCTTCCTTTCCATTTTTCCTCTAGCTAACTCCCTCTTCAAATACAGAGATAGCAAATTAACTAAGTGATTAAATGAAAGATCATCCTATTGCAGACAAATAATGCTCTATGAAGCTTCTTCAGTCTGCAAATCACAGCCTTCCCTTTAGCAAGTGTTTTGTGCAATGTACAGCGACTCAATCTCATTATATGTGACTTTGAGCAGTGGGTGGGTTTGTGCTTGTCTTTATGTATAAAGGTAAATGTCAGCAAAATGAATGGAACTTTGGGTATTACTTATGCATTTGATGAAGCCCTTACACTCTCTCTACCAAGTATACTGTAAGTGCTTGACTAGATTTATCAACTGCTTTATAAGGAGCAGCAAGAAACCCAGATTAAAGGTTGCTAAGTTACAAACCAGATAAGGCATAGGCATATTTCCAAATTTATATAAGCACCATGCCTAAATTAAAGAGAAGTGTGAGAAGCAGTTCGAACTCAAGAATAGGTTAACATGCAAGACGGATTTTTTTCTCCATTTCTCTGCATGGTTTTACTTCCAGCGATATTTCAAAGGGGTATTACAGCATTCAGAACCTATTACAACATGCCAACTATGAGAGAAGTAATGCCTAATACCCAGCATGGGGGCTTTTTAATGGTAATACAAATATTATGCAGCATTTCCCTCCCCAAGTCAAGCCTTGAATACAATCCTCCTACAAATACAAACATGTACATCCTGGGTGTACAGGCCCTTGTTACAATGAGGACAAAATAGAACTGTATTCACAGACAGATAACACAGACATTAATCCGACGATTGAAGAAATGGGATTTTGAACTGTGCAAATTCCAGTTCAAAGGAGGGATCCTTCTCAGTATAGTTGTCTTTGTTATCAGCCCGTGTTTAGCTAATAAATGGTTTATTTAAAATGGTTTGGCTGTGAGTGGCTTACATACATATTACTGGGTTTGGAATGGTCCAAAATTAAGGCTTACTGCGCTGGAAGAGCTGTTAGGAGATGCTTGTGTTCACCGCATGGGGAAGCAGCACACAGAAAGAGGGAGTTCTTCTAGAGGCAACGCTTTTTCAGCCTTCTTAAGTTCCCAGGCTTCATTTCGTTCTTATATTATTAGTAGGCATCACCACAGATGGCTGTGTTCTGAGAGCCCTGTGGTTTCTAGCGAGGGAAATGCAGTTGAGCACTCAGACTGGAGGTGAGGTCCCTTGGTGTGAGGTACCTCATGGCTGGCAGGTGCCCCCAGCTGTGAGCCCAGCTCCCCTGGGAAAATGCATGCTGCAGAGTCCTGCTGCAGGACAGAACAAACTGACTACTTTAAAATATCTCATGGAGAAATAACCATATTTTGCAGGCCAGCTTTTACCTTAAGAAAGACTGACCTGAGACATTTACCAGACGATTGTTATTATCCACTATTATCCACATATCTAGATTTTCTAAAGAAAAAAAATAAAAAGAAAGAAAACTTTAATTGAATTCCACCTACATATTGCATGAGGGCTAGAAAAGGCTCTGATAGGGGATTTATAGCTGGGGTACAGAAGCACATTGCCCATATGCCTTTTTCTCATTCCCTGCTCCTTATGCAAGTGCAGAGTCCAGCAAAACCAGGCAACATTATCATGCACCATATTGGTGCCTTCAGGGAATTTCCAGGAAGAAGGTCAACTAGGGCCTTCTGGCTTCATTCTGGTAGTTAAAAACAGAATAAACACCCGACTTCCAGACTGTGGACACCACTCAGTCTGGCTTTACCATCCCTTGAAGCTCTGCAACATAATGTCTTAATAAAGAAGAATGATGTTGCATTGTACTTTCTTTCTTTTTTTTTTCTTTTTTTTTAAGGTGTATTTTTACTTACATGAAAGAACAACAAAATGCAACCTGATTCTTAGCTTCCTATTTAATTACCAGGCCTTCTGTTCTCAAGCAGTTTTAAGGTAAGGATAATTACTATGAGCAGAGTTAGGAAGCAGGAAATTGTGCCCTTTTTTAGTTAGGAGACAAAAGTGCTCTGAAAGGCTTGCCAGGCCAGACGGCAAAACATACCTTAATGCTGCTCAGTAATAACAAGAAAAAAAATAGTATAGTCCTTGATCTAAAGCAAGTTCAGGGCCAAGTAGTGCAAGTGAACTGTCTGTGCTCCTGCCTGCTAGCCAGCCAGAGAGCACCAGAGTCAAAAGTCCTGTGTTTTGGGCATTGATTAAAGTCCAGCCTTGTCAGAGGTACTAAACTGATGTAATGTTTCAGCTGCTGCAACAAAATTCCCATTAGAAATAGTGTGCTTTAATTTGGAATCCTTTTTGCAGTTGCATGTTTTTCCTTCTATATAGCAATCAGTCTTGTCTCTGGAAGGAAGCACTTCCCATCAATTTTTTATTTTCTTTGTAATGAAGCCTTTCTTCCTTCTTAGCTCAGAACCCTAGAGAGGATGACACCTGGTGGTTCCTCTGCTGGTGGTTCCTCTGCCACTGGTGGTCACTCTATCTGTACCAGCTGTTCAGTACAAGACTTTTGCTCCTTGCAAGCTCTGAGTAAAGCCTGAGCACATATTTACAGCTGCAGTCAAACTGATATAGTTTGTTAATCACTGCTATGAGAGTTGTTTTTAATAGAAATGTTCTACATAGTAATTCCTTGCTGCAGGCAAGATGCCACCCTGAGAACATCCAGTAGAAATGAATCCTGCTGCAAGATAAAGTTTTGGACTGAGCATTTGTGTCATTGACTTTATAGGTAGGTGCTCTGTTTTCCCTTTGTGTATTTGCCAATCTGGCAATTTAATCTCTCCCTGCCTGTCAGCTCTTGACTGTAAAATCCTTCAATCTGTGCTCCTGGAGATCTCAGTCATCAACCATTGCCACTGTTTTGATCATTTCAACCCTCTTTTGCACATCTGTGGCTGTGAACAGATGAGAGAGCAGCTGGAAGAATGAGTTTAAAGGGCTTTTCTATAGTCATCCTTCAATTTTATTACATTACCTGAGCTTGATTCTCTCTTTTTAGGGAGGGAATAATATGGTATTAACCATTACGCCTGCTTTTAACCAGGTCACTGGAAATTCCTTCAGGAATTTCAAGAAATTAAGTTCTGCAGTTTCTATTTCATAGTGTCATGGAATCATAGAATCATTTTGTTTGGAAGGTGCCTCCAGAGTCAGCGACTCCAAACATTAACCCTGCACTGCTAAGTCCGCCACTAAATCATGCACCCAGATTTTAAACACCTCTAGGGATGGTGATTCAACCACTTCCCTGGGAAGCTTGTTCCAGTGCTTGATAGCTCTTGTGGTGAAGAAATTTTTCCTAATGTTTAATCTAAACTTCCCCTTAAGGCCATTTCCTCTTGTCCTATTGCTTGTCCTATTTGCAATTCTCACTCATCCCTTCTAAAATAACTCAGAAGCTTTTAAGCCTCCCAAGGAGCAACATATCAAAGTGTTGAAAAAACAGTGGTCTTTAAAGCTCTTTCCTTACATATCCATCTTCTCTTTCCTTCTCCTTTTCTCCTAGCAAAAACCAAGGCTTTGTGAAAGATGAAGTCCCACGGGAAAACTGCTGCAGGGATTATGACATCAAATTTAATGGGGTAGTCACTGCCACTTCTGAAGTAAAGTCTGCACTACAGTTTTTTGTAAATCCCATATGGACCAAGGTCATTTGGGGCTGGATTGATTTTGCGTAACTGTGCTTGTCTAACTCAAATTTGATGCCCAAGGCTCAGCCTCCTAGAGTCCTTCCTAATTCACAGCCTTCCTGGTGAGTCAGTTATGCTGCAGGTTGCCTTCTTTTTCCTTTGACTGGAAGATAGCAAACACCCTGAGAAGGGATTTGCCATTTTTAGAGAGTTAAGTTTAGAAGAGATGAATAATACCTCACTGCTGTGGTGCCTTCTTGCTGTCATGACTCCTCTACAAGTTGAATCCCTGCATCCCTTAACTTACCCCTGTAACTTGAGTGGCTTTTATGAGGTTCCCTGCAGGAATGTCTCCTTGCTGTCAAAACTCAAGTGAGTGAGTCATGCCCAGTGTTACCCACATTAGGCTAAATACAAGCTTATGCTTCAAGAGGGATACTTCATACCCAAAGCCCCCTGTTTGAACTTATTCCTATTGAGATTTTATTTATTATTTATAATATCTTCAGAAAATCTCACAGTAGTTTGTAAATTACATAGGAGATTACAGCATGGGCATTCTAACCCAAACATTCTGATTTACAGAGAGTTTGGAACTTATTAGGGAAAAAAGAGCTAAATGGAACATGAGAATAAGCTCCACAGAAATGGAGCAAGAATAAATGTGAATCTTTCCAGCATTATCTGTGAATAATCTGCAGAGATGTAGCACAGTTCTATTTCACTTTTATGAGATTTTATTCACCAGCAGTGGCAGTAACAGCAGTGTTTTCTGAGACACATGAGAAATTCCAAAAGACCTTATTTTTGAGGAACCCAAAGCAGCGAATTCAAACCAGTATAAGCTGTGGCAAAAAAAGATATACAGTGTCTGAGACCCATGGAGCTGTAGATTTTTTTAGACTAGTTGTAAATGGGGAAGAAAAATTTGCACTGTATATGTCTATTCTGTCTGATTTTCCACTTGAGGTACATTGTCATACTCATACTAGATTTATGATGTTTCTGTTGAAAACAAAGAAGCCACATGCAGAGAGACAGACACCCCCACACCCAGAAATGCTCCCCGCAGCCGTGGCAGGGGAGCTGCAGCCTAACAGCAGTTCCCTGGGGGAGCTTTAATGGGGATGTGCTGAGATTGATGCTGTATCTGCATCACATATCCATTTGTGGAGAATCCATACATAATCAGGCCAGCAGGGACATCAGAAAGCCAAAACCACCACGCAGCATCTCCATAACAATATCTGACCCTGTGATGGTTGCTAATATAATTCTGCAGATGGAGAATCACAAGGGTTCAGGACCAGTGGGGAATCTGGGATAACTGGAAGTTAAAAATAAATTAATCTATCAAACATGAGAGATTTAAACCAAGTTTATGTGAAGAACACAAAGCTGAAGAGAGTCGGCTCAGTAACAGACAGATTTAGTGAAAGGTTGAAATTCATCCTAGAAATAAAATACTCTGGTAATACAGACTAGCCTGGCCAGCAACAATGATGCTGATGAAGCAAACAGATAAGAGTAAAAAAATCCAGGCTCTCTGGTGTTCAGTTGCCTCTTGTTGTCCTGATTCAGACCCTTCCCATCTCCTTGTCTCTATTTAATTAAAGCACATAAATGGCAGCGCCATTTAGCGTGTTCATTTAGCGGCTTTGCATTCAGCAACCATGTCTCTCAGACTAGCTGCTGAGTCAATCTGATGGATGAGGAGAGTGCTTTGGCTTTTGCAGTCATTTAGTTGCAGCCTCCACAGATCTGTGGTGTGATACAGAAGTGATAGGATCTGTTCCTGTGCCAGGGCTTTGGAGGAGCAGCCTCCATGTGTGTCCATCCTCTGAGTAAACCCTTTACCATCTCTTGCAGTTTACAATCAGCTGTCTGCCTTGGCTTTTTTTAACTGCTTGAAACATTATCCCTGGTAAAGCAAACTTTTAAATAGCGCTTTGTTCCTCTGTTTGTTTTTTTCTTTCTTTTGGCAAATATAATTTGCAAACAATGCAGATTGCTGTACTCCAGGGAAAGGTAGTTATGGTAGAGAAGCAGGGGATTTGTGCATTGTTTTAAGAGGGAAAGGGAGGTCATAAACACTATTGTAGAAAAATAAATAACTGCAAATCTTTAGTTACTATTGACAAAAAAAGACTAGGAAACCAGCTCTGAACTGGGGAAGTACCATCCATGGGTTCACTAAATAAATAAATAATTTTTTTTCTGAATGTATTCAGTAACACTGGCCAGTTGCTGATGTCCAAGTGATACAGATAGAAACAAGCTCTGATCATTTTATTTTTCACGTAGAGCTGTCATGCATCAAAGAAGTTCATATTCACCAGTGTAGTCTCCTGACCCCGGAGTGGGCAAATAAGCATTACAGAGCAGATGGGTAAAATGAGACTTAAAAAGGCTGAACAGAAATGGCCTCCCTGGAAATACAGCTCAGCAACCTCCTGCTCAGAAAAGTACCCTCAGACACTTTCTCCATCCTCCCCTTTGCAGCCACAACACATCTGTGACAGTCAGTAGTGTGAACATTATCCTGGGGAGCTGCAGCAGGGCTGGGGCATCAGACATGGGATCTGTCACCATTGCCCCCATGCTCTGCTGTGGGAGCATGGTGTCAAACCTTCCACTTCTGGGAACTGGTGCCTATGAGATGTGCATTGGAAGCAAAGTAGCCAGAATTATCCTGCAAGAAATGCTGGGAATTCCACTGAAGTTTGTCACACCAACACACCACTGCCTCATGCCTTAGCTGTTAGAATATTTTTAGTCCAATTGAATGCAAACAGCTATAAACCTTTAGGGTTAAAGTCTAAGATAACCTCTTCATACAACACCACTCAGGCAGTCACCCAGACAGGGGAGGCAGTAACTGGTAGAGGGCATGTTTCACCACTGAATGAGCTCAGGATGTTGCAGGATTTTTAAAAGAAGTAAATTCTTTGTTCTCACAGCAACCCTTTGAAAAATGACAGTAAGAATCAAGCCTCTTTCACAGAGAAACCCTCTAGTGCACTTGAAATTGAAATTTTGAAATGAACGTCAGCAAAAACCATCTACCTGAAAAATGCTGTTTTACTTGATGTGCACTAGAAATATGGAGAGGCCAATTTCATTGGCAGTAAGGAATGTTCTTTCCTCTGGCTTTTACACCAAACTTCTCAATCTTAGAAATAATTTCAGACCTTTGACTCAGTGTTACAGAAAATATTTAGTTTCGTGCACAAACCTGACAGAGGGCCAAAATCTTTCTCTTACAAAATGCAGAAATTTCTGGAGATACTCCAAGGATGCATTTAGTCCCTTCTGTTCAATATTTAAGACCTGCTGTTTTTCTAACAGTGCAGGTAATTGCTACACCTGGAACAAGGCTGTATCTCACTGTCCCCAACCTCAGCCCCTCCTGCTATTGTCTCTTCTCTCAGCAGAAATGCAGTGAATCCCTCAGAGCATGCCAAGGGATGGATCCAGTGCTAAATCCTCGCCCAGTGGTAGCTGACTGGGGATGTCTCTGCAACCTGCAGCACATTCCATACTGGTTTCCCTACAGCAAAGAAGGGTCAAGACCTCACCCATATGGGTGGCTTGAGGAAATCCTGCAGATTTCAAGGTGCCTACCAATATTCTCTCCTTTCCACTAGCCCTGAGTAGCCAAGACAAACCCTCCTACAGTAGGGCCAGTTTGAGGGCTTTTTCTTCCACTTATCTGCCGCTGAGACCCAGGTGTGGCTACTGTCTCCCCATCACAGGTTGCTGATTTGACCATAGGATGAAAAGCAACTAAAGGCAAAGAGACACCTCCCAAATATAGCATGGTAAAAGCCCAGTCTGCCCTGGAGAACTTTGGAAGAAAGAGACAGAAAAAAGGCACTAAGGAGATTATACTAGTTTGTTTTTACAGCTGGAGACCTGAAGCTCAGAGTTGAGATCTCCACAGTGATAATTTATGCAAGACCACGAGCTCACTCAAATCCATGGTGGGGTGTGAGGCAGATCCCTCCACTGAGCCCAACTGCAGCATCTCCATCACATGGGGTGGTACAAGCCAAACCTCTCTGTCAAGTCCTGCTGTGGCTCTAAATCCTTCTCAGATGGGAGAAAAATCATCATTTGTGCAAGGAGATTGGATGTTTCTCAGCTTTCAGGTTTCCTAGCTGTAATAATTCCTTGAGAAACAGCTGTGAAAAGGGCAGGATCAAGAGGTGAATTGTCAGGCACTGTGCTAAGAACACACTGGCTGGCTTTCTCCTATGCCATTCTGCTGCTGTGCATATACACATGCTCTCTCATAAACCCAGATTTCAACAGATTGTATTTCTTTTCAAACAGGATCATCAATGAATATATATAACTCTATCTTGAATTAGAAAAATCCATCAGTTTTTCTTCTCCCTGTAGGTACACACATACATATGCACAAGTCTGTGCAGACATGCAGCTGTGGTGCAGTACACTACAAACAAAACCTGGAAGTGTAATTACTTAGTCTAAAACAGTGGAATCAGAAGATGCATACCAGCAGCTCCCCAAATTCCAACACCTCCATGGCTGTATACATCCGTCCCATAAATTTTCAGACTTACTGTTGCAAATCATTTCAATTTGCTATCTTTCCCTTAAACTGATTTTAGATTAATCTTATTTATTCTTATTAGATACAGGTTTCATGCAGAGTGTAAACCAATAATCTATGCCAGTAAAGCTTACTGACACTGGCTCATTGAAGTGGCAGGCAGAGTTGCAGTCAATGGCAATGACAGAGACAGCCTGCTTGCTGGGTGGCAGCACCTCAGCGTTTTTCCTACCTCCCTGCTTTGGGACAAAAATCCATTAATTTCAAAGCTGCTTGTGTCTTTATAGTCATTATGGAGGTGTCTGTCAGCCAGCAGCAATTAATGACAACTGTAACTTTTAAAGAAGAGAAATGCCAGCTCCACCTGGAATTCCTGGAAAGAGAAAAGCCTGTGGACTTGTCTTCTGCAGCATGGCAACCTCCACTGCCATAACCAACACACAAACTGACCTTTTATAATTTTCATTTCTACCTACTATGCTTGTTTTCTCACTAGTAAGTGCTGTAATACACGGATTTTTGGTGCTTCAAGGATTTTTCCAGTTGTTTCACCTTCTAATGTTTGGCAGGGCAGTAGTGGCCCCTATCTGCATGCTGGGAAGCATTATTGTTCAGTCTGCTTTGCCCCAGTTCTGGAAAGTCCTTGTCTTCTCCAGAACTGTTGGGATTATGTGAATGACAGGAGTCATTTTGACCATCCAAAAGATGAAGTCTGGCCTTGCCTTATTCATTTACCTTATATTAAAAAAATAAGTACTTACATGAACAGTTTATTATCAAGCCGCCTAAAATTCTTCAGCATTTTAAAATGAAATGCAAGAGGAAAGATTTCCCAATAACACCATGCTTCAATTTTTCTAACAGAAAGCCCAAGCTAGAAAATTGTCCTGTGTCTGTTTCCCAGTCATGTGTGGGTATTTTTCCTGGAAAGCTATAGTATTCAGCTATAAATTTTGGTGAAAAAATAGTATAGATCAGCCATTTCACACTGGTCTTCCAACACTCTCTGATATTTTCAAGCACATGTTTTAAAATCCATGCAAAGACGTTGCAAGTAATTTTGCATATGTCCTTCTTTCTGGAGGACTCTGGAATGGACCTGCAAAACAAAGCCCCAGTTTTGTATTCATGAATCTGGAAATGAAGATGCAAAATACGCTGTTTGGCTGAAGGTATATGAGGAAATAAGAGACAAAATACAAATAACATCAAATACAGAATACTTGACCAATTCAAATGAAAATTTTCCCTTTTTTGAGAGCTCCAATGTCCTGAATGAATAAGAAGCAGCCTTTTTCCTGCTCTGGACTCTCTTAATAGCCATTTTAATGACTGCCTACTCAAGTTTAAAGCCAGCTGTTTAATTACTAAATGCCAATATTTATGGAAGTCCAGCATATAAAAGTGATAATGACACAATTCAATATTTATGGTGAGCAGATTTTTTGGTAACTACCAACACTGAGTAATCACAGTACTCTCTGTATTGCCACTAATTTCAGAGGACAATGAGCAAGATTTCCTTTAAATTTAAAATCCAGAGACTATTCACCTTTTATCCTGTGACTTTAGACCCAGCATGTAGCAGCAGCAAGAAAGAACTATGATTTCTTATCCCTGAAAACCATTGTTGAATTGATGGAGTGAGGGGTATTTTTGAGGTGCTGTGACTAGTTTGCAGATGGTGGGGAACCTGATGAGGTGAGCAGCAGGAAGACAGTGCTCTGGCTTTCGCACAATAGCTCAGTGATTGGAATATTTGGAGAGCGGGGAGAGGAGGTGGTCAGAGTATCAAATCCCCTTTGCCTCTTAAAATCTTGCTTTTCTTGCTAGTAAACTCCAGAGCCCCTTAGAAAATTGGTCAAAAGCAGAGGCACTTCCTGATTTTAGCTCCTGCAAGATGCAAAGGTCCTTGTTGAGTGCAAAATTGTTCTCCAAGACTTGGATGACTCAAATGCACCTACGCTTTGGTTTTGCTGGACTTTAGCCAGTGGGCATCAGATTCAAAAGCCTGTGAGGATGGTGCAGGACAGGCATCATGGAGGGAGGGACAGACTGCACTGGCTAAATTTGTTTCCATGTAGTAAGGGAAAAATTGTAGATTTGAACATTAAGGAAGCTGTTTCTGTCTGCTGCTGATTTCTGTACTTCCATGTTTAGGTTGCAATTATATTTACCACATAACTGCATCTGGAGGAGAACCTCAGGTTTATATTTTATTCAAGAGAGAATTCTCT
Source organism: Rhipidura dahli (assembly GCA_013399225.1). Lineage (NCBI taxonomy): Eukaryota > Metazoa > Chordata > Aves > Passeriformes > Rhipiduridae > Rhipidura > Rhipidura dahli. Next base: position 1,149,772 of record VXAC01009004.1, on the reverse strand, counting down.
ACTGTTGCAGTATTTTACAGTACTAGAAATGGTAGTAGAAATTATGTCAATAGCTCACACCATTTCCTGCAGAGCCTGTTTCCCTTTAGACATGTTGTAAAGCAATATTCATCCGAAGTAATGAAAGGTGTAAATGAAATGAAATTAAATTAAATTAAATTGAGGAAATATTCATTCTGCCTGGGAATGACCATACAGATAACTAATGCAGTTTTAATAATGTATCTTAAATATTTTCCTTTAGGTAACATGATTACTGTTCCTGACCAGCCCCATGTAATAGTCAGATGTTCTCTGCTGGAGTATTAACCAGGCTTTTGCCTTTAGGAATCTGCTCCAAAGATCTGAAAAAAAGATTTCACTGCATTCACCAGGCTTTGCATCAGAGATGCGGCTTGCAGGGCTGGCTGAAGGGAGAGCGAGCAGCGGGGGGTGGCCTGCCTGGCTGGAACATCCCCGTGTAACATAACCCAGAACATCCACATGATGTCAGTGCCAAGGCTCAGCTGCTCCTGCTGCCTCTCTCCCCGCACGTTATTGAGGCAAAGGGATATAAGAACAAAGAAGTGTGTGCTTGCTCCTGGGTCCGTGGAGGCGGGGTGGTACAGAAGTACATGAGGGGGAACATCTCTGTAAACCCCCAAAGCAACAGGGGAATCCCTGGACTATGGGTCATAATTAGATATTCCTGGTTAGTAGCCACAATGGACCACTCTTCCATGATATTTTTTTCTCCTCCCTAAACTTTTTTATATACTAATTAAGCTCAATGTGAAAAAGCCTCCTTCAAAAATCCCTTATGCTTTAGCTGCAGGTATCTCTTGTGTCCTATCCTGGCTTTCTGTCCCTAGGAACAGCAGTGGCTTCAGCACCTAAAAGCATTAAGTAATAGTAACATAAATGAAGATTTTTGTACTGTGGTTTACTTGTGGAGGGTGAGAGGAGGCAAGTTGATGAAATGACGATGATTAGTTGCCTAAAGAATAGAAAGAAAGAAAAACGGAAAGTTTTTTTGAGTAGAGAGACAAAGTGAGCCAAGCAGAGTCAGGAGCCCTGTGTTTCCACCCAGATTTTGATCATATCACTAGAACTCTTTTATTTTCTTTCCAAATGTGTGAAACATAAATGTGTGTAGCATAAATGACAACATGAGCTACTGTGATTATAATGTGTACATTATTTTGAAGGTTTTGACTACAATATAAGAGCCAAACACATGGGATTTTTTTGTCCTTACTGTAAATAGCTTGCTTGCATTGGCACTGTCCTTACTTAAATGGGTTAAAGTGCTACTCATATTTACATAAATATGAGTACATAAAAAATTGTTCTTATTGAATTTACTCGCACATAATTGTAAAATAGCAGTTGTCAACCTCTTTAGATGCCATTCTTGTCTTCTGGTTGTAACTGGCATAACTTCTGATGCTTGATTTTCCCATGCTGCAACTTTGCTCTTTTGCTCAATTTTTCTTTTGTTCAGTGAGACAAGGAATTCATGAGACTGAAGCTCATTTTCCTATGTGAGTGCATGTAGATTTTGCTTTGCTGTGAAAGGCTGCTCTGGCCACCACCTGATAGGGAGAACAAGTCAAACCCAATGACCCGTTAAGCAGCAGTTATAAAGAGATACAAATGCCTCTTCCTCACTGACTTTGAATAAACCATGCTGAGTAAAAGACTGATATTTTAAACAGTTATTTACAGGACTGAGTAATAACCTTAGATCCACAGTTTTATCTCTGTGATTATCCCTTCACTTCTCCCCTCAACCAAAAGTCCTCAGCTCTTAGTCATGATCCATTTTGGTTCCTAATTTCCACATTTCAAGGAATTCAGAAGAGTTAATGTGCATAGTTCACAATTTACTAAGCAGGTTCAAGTCTCTTCACTACCCCTGAGCATATATACTGTTTTTTTGAGCTTTGGTAGTTTATTCAAAAGCATCACCTTTCCTTATTTCCTTTTAATTGTTTTTTTAATTGGGGTTATGGAAATGTTGAGGTGTTACTGAGCACGCAGATCGTCAGTGTGGCAAAAAACAGACAGGAGAAAGTTGTAGTCTAGACAGCCTACTCAGACAACCTGGGTCCCCTTATTCCCACCCACTGCCATTTCTGTCTTAGCCTCATCTTAGAAATATATTCTTATACAGCTGCTGTTCCTGGGCATTGCAAAGGCAAAGGCAATGCAAGTCTTGATGCTGCGTGTGCCGAGCCTGTATGAGTAAGGTGCAAAGTCAGCAAGAGAGCAGCAGAAGCACGACTGGGAGGCTTCATTAATGGCTTGCTGGCACTGTATGAAGACTCCATTAGTTATTCACTGCTGACATGACAAGATACTCCCTCAACGGGGATCATGGACTGAAAGAAAAGAAGCATTGCCAACCTGAAATCTAAACTGCCCCCCCCCCATACACTGGTATGTGCCTGCTGTCAGCTTCCTTCGAGGTTTTGTGAAGTTAGCTAACATTTATCATTTATAGTTAGTCTTTAAATAAAGTCTGTGCATGAAATGAACTATAAGGATATGCCAAATCATTGTACCCTCCTCAGCTGCTGATGTGGCCATTTGGCAGCCTCTGTTCTGTATCAGAAATAACATGTCTAAGACAAGAATACAAGTGCTACCATCCCAGCCCCCCTCCTAGGGATTTGTATTCAAATATTTGTATTCAATTTGTCCTTGTGAGTTAAATGATAGAATGAAGATGGATCAAATAGGCAAAATACAGTCAACATGTTCAGGAATAAAACCGATGCAAAAGCACCTGTCTCCCTACCTTTGTATCCATGTCCCTTTGGCACAAAAGGGCATACATTTTAAGGAAACTTTAAACTTGCATGGATTTAGCCCTTCAAAAAGATAACTCCATGCCCCAAAGGATGGGAGGGCAATCATTTGAAGTACCTATTAAACTCTTTTCATTATTCATTGGATGTCTAGAGAAACATTTTGACTGGTGTAATTCTATATACCCATCAGGCTGGTGCCAGAGTTTCCATTAAACGGGTGCAAGGACTACCTGAGCTGCCTGCACAGGGACAGTCACAGCCCTGTATTAACCCTTATTGATCTATCCACAAGTGAGAGAACAGAAAACAATGCATGGAGGAGCCCTAGCTGGCCAGTCTGTCTGCTCAGGATAGCCTAAATCTTTCATTTACTCTAAATGGAGCTGAAGACACTTGGGAAATAAAGCCCAAGCTGTTAATTTGAGGACTGGATTTCTGCTTCTATTTAAACACTAGACAGGGTACTGTCCCTGAGTCCCCTGTTCTGCACTTGGAGGAGGAAGGTGCTATTCTGTTGTGATATTATGAAGAGTCTGCAATTGCAAAGACAGTAATGAAGAAAGACTCACTTTTGCTGTATATTTAACTCTCTGCCAGTTAAAGCAGTTCCCTTATCAGCTTCAGTGTTGACTCTGGCCAGGCGCTCTGGCTCTGGCCTGATACCTCACTCCCACTCATACCCACAGCCTCAGAAAGCCTTTCAAGTTTCCATCAGCACTTACCACCTTCTCCTCATCCTCACTGAAAAATCAGGACTGAGGCAACATGATGGTTTACACAGTCACTGATTAACTGATTCACCCCAGATGGGCTCTGGACTTGCCCCACGGTGACCCCACAGGAGCCCATGACACATGCACATGCAATGAAGAAATGGAATGAAAATTTGAAATTCAGAGGCAGCATTTACATTCTCTAAAGTTACCTCTGTTCCAGAGAAGCATGACTTCTGTTTAAAACAGTTTTGTATGTATTCAGGGTCACTTTTATTAAGCCTGTTAATCCCCTAAAGTAATTTTTATTTACCTATTCTTGCCCTTTTGCAACACTGTCATCACAACTGCTTTTTGGCTTATGAAAATGAAAGGAAAAGGAATTTGTGTATGTAAAAAATAAAACATTTCAACTGAATTTTGCCTTGAAAGCAGAGAACATTCCTCATTTTACTGTAACTAAGATCAGGGCGGTGCTGTTGTGTCCTTGCCTTAATTTCTTTTGGCCTTTTAAAAATCTGTTCCATTATTCTATTCACTTTCTTACAGAAAAATGCCTGTTTTAAAGGCACAAACCGTTCATGTACCCAAATATATCCTGAAGGAAGCCAGCCAATACCCAGGTACTATGCATCCTGCTTAAACCCTGAAATCTCAGCAGCTCAAATGTTTTTATTCCAAAAGTTTGGGGTGAAATTTCTTGGACTGCCATGGAAACAGGCTGGGAAGCGTTGTCAAAAGGAATAAAAACTCAGTCATACAAATAATCTGCAGTTAATGTGAATATTGGTCATTGCCAAGGTATATATGTCATACTTCATAAGAAAAAAGTTTCCAGCAGAGGTTCCTGTAATCCTATTTACTGGTTCTATGCTATTTCCCCCATGACATGACTTTTCAGTGTTGTTCGTATGTTGAAAAAAACTTTAATGAACACAATTTATGAAACAATTCATCATAGGCAGAGGAATGAAATAGATGACCTAAACAATTTCCAATTTCTACTGTTTATAGCTGTATTAAATATGCTCCTAACTAGAAGACAAAAGAGCAATTATTCTATTGTAAAAACATGCATGTTATTTTTTAGAAAAGTAAAAATAATTTGGTAAAAAGTCATGCCCCACAATTAAGTACTCCTACAAGAACTGTGCATCAGCCAGGCTTGGCAAATGGCTCTGTGTGTGGGAAGTTGTTCTGGACTGTGCCCTGGCTTCAGTACACTGCATTTCTCGGGGCATTTACTGTATCATTTCCCGAAACTTTAAAGTAAACACTATTTTTTCTTCCTTGCTTACCGAACACAAATTAAATTTGCAAGAAGTGCAGCTTCTCATATTCACAGGGTTGTACCGTCTCTCCTTTCTCTCTTCCAACCTGGAGATAGTTTGATTGTAAAGTTTGAAAATCTCTTCTTGGGAAATCATCCTTACAATAATGACAGGGGAAAGAAAGAAATAAGGAAATTATTTGTCTTTACTAAAATAAAGCAAAGTGCAACATACAACACTTTAACCCTAGATGTGGTAGAAGCTCTCATGAGTTAAGTATTGTGAAAGGAACTTCATTATTTTGGGGGGCCCAGCATAAAAAGGACATGGACCTGTTGGAGCAAGTCCAGATGAGGGCCATGAAGATGATCAGAAGGCTGAAGCATTTCCCCTATGAAGCCAGGCTGTAAGAACTTGGGTTGTGAGGAGAAGAGAGAAGAGAAGAGAAGAGAAGAGAAGAGAAGAGAAGAGAAGAGAAGAGAAGAGAAGAGAAGAGAAGAGAAGACCTTATACCACTTGTACCTTAATGGAACACACGAAAAAGCTGAAGAACTATTTGCAAGGGCTGCCATGATAGGACAACAGGGAATGGTCTCAAACTGAAAGAGGGCAGGTTTAGACTAGGTACAAGGAGTAAATTCTTTATTGAGAGGGTAGTGAGGCACTGAACAGGCTGCCCAGAGAAGTTGTGAGTGTTCCATCCCTGAAAGTGTTCAAGGCCCGGTTGGCTGTCATTTTGGCAATAAATGAATCAAAGTTACCAATACTTCAAGCAGATTTTACTGAGACAGTTAAGCAGACTAAAGGGTTCACAAATCTTCCTTCTTAGATATCATAGGCTATCTTAAAAAAAAAAAAAATACATGTATCATTAATTTCCACAGGCAGATGAAGTGCTGATCCCTCTGAAATGCAAGAAAAAAGATGTAAAATATAAGTCAGTGTCAATGCAGGTTAGGGAAACACTTTATGGCTGAATTGGCTTCTCATGCCTCCACCAGCACCACTACCATTCCCCTGGAAAGCAGTCTGAATCCAGGCTGGGACATGAACCCAGACACAGCAAGCCAGGCTGCAACTGTCCCAGGATCTGAACCATTTGTGCATTTTCTGAGTACCCCTCTGCTGCACTTACCTTTCATGCTTCTCAATCTGAAAGCAGTGGGAGTTCCAGGAGGAGGTGTCTAAGAGCAGACTTAGGTCCCTGGGCTATTTGTTTTTTGAGTTAAAAAGACTAAAGTGGTTTCAGTAGTATAATATACACATCGCTTGTCAAGTTTAGATCAAAGCAGCTTTAGTTATATGAGAATAGAAGATGTCTGCACTTGGCAAACTCCTATTTTTCCTCCAGGTATGCTATACATTCATCAAAGAGCAACTTCACGAGGCATACTTTCAGCTGTCACCCACTCCTAAAAATATTGCAGTTGCCTTCCTTTCTTCCTCAAAAAGACAGAATGGGGCTTTTTTCAGCCCCAGCCATCCTCCCCACTGTGTGGAGATGTGGGCTGTGCTGTGCCATATGACTCCCTCAGCCTGGGGACAGGTGTTCATTCTCTCCTGGTCCCAATGGTGCAAGGAACAAATTCACAAGCAGAAGACACTAACAGAAGCAGGTGTCTCTCACTTTTTTCCTTTTCTTCTCTCTTTTTTTTTCTTGTTGCCACTTTCCAGCATTCTGTGAGCACTAAACATGCTTAAATATTTGCAGGGGTAACTAAATTTTTTGTTCTTGTTGCTGTCTGAGTAAAAGTTTGGGGGTTTGCCAAGATACAGATCAAACCAACAGCAATCACTGTCGGTGGGAATTCTCTTCCATGTAGAAAAAATTTAACAATTAAATTGAATAATTTACTCTGACATGTAAACATCTGTTGAGATCTCAATCATTATGGCATGGGCCAAGCACTTATTCTGGGTTATGTCTCCCAGCTGAATGACCAAGTATTCCTTCAGTACAGTGGTCTTTTTGCCAAAAGATTTGATATTCCATAGAAGATGCAGTCACTAAGAGTTTGTGCAAAAAAAGCAAAATACTCAACTACTGACATATGTATAGACCTGATAAAGGAAAGAAATTCAGTACCAGAGCTGGGTAAAATAGCTGATAGGTCAAGCAGTTGTTATCAATGTTTTTAATTAAAGAAAAAAACTTCTCCTGTTGTTTTTAAATATATATAGTCAAATTAGGAAAGTGAGTATAAAAACGTGATGCAGCCACAGTAGGATAATAACTTAAGTGACTGAAAAAAATAAACACTCCCCTGCCCCCAATTTTTCTGGAATTGTTTAAAGCTAAAAACTACAAAACCAAAATTTACAGAGCTATTTTTTTTCTGCAGTGTGGACTATACAATAGTGATAATGAAAATGAGAAGAAACTTCCTGGGATTGTGGTGCTAGTTTGCCCTGCCAGAAAACATTTCTATACTTTTAGTATTTTATGTTGCTTTTAATTTTGTTTCATTTCTAGGGAACAACTGTACCTCAGGTCATTTTGATGTCAGATTCTACTTCATGTCATTTCTGTATGAGGTGCATTCCTTTTCTTTGGCTACTTTAGAAGAGCATTATGAGGAGCCTGAAAACTGATTATATGAGCTGTGGGCAGGATGCAGCCTTACTGAAAGATCATGAGCCTTAACTTTCCTTACCAACAACTATTGAAATGTGAAAACTGACATTTTAAAGAGTTTGAGTTGAATGGTAATGACTCTAAATGACTTTTTAAAGATGGTGACAAAAGTACTTGTGGGTATTTTTCCCTATGTTCATACAATTCTCTATCTTTAATGCAGTAATCGTAATAAAAATTGCCAGAGCTGAAGAAACAGAGCCTGAGAGCTTGTTTGTCTTTCTTGAGAGTTTCTACTGTTCTCATAAATGTTTCCCTCTCCTCTCTTGGATACATTGTGATATAACCATGCTGACATAATAAGCACTAACAATAGAAATCAAATTCAGAGCTACAAAATTTATTGCACAAGGAAAACAGATAATGAGATGGTAAGTACTGTCAATATACATTCATGGGAAAAAATCCATAAGCCCTGCATGGCTATGAAAGAGCAAGCTTTCCAGTCATTTTCGAATACTCTGATCAGCGTGGAAAATGCAGAGAAGTCCTGTTTTGCAGCGCTGATTTGCTTTCTATGTGTGCCACAGCAAGGTCAGAATCCCTGGAAGCACACTTCTGCTTACCACAAGCTTTCTGGGAGCCTCTGCCTCGCTTTTGGCTAGGAAGACCTTGAAAGACAAAAAGGAAGAGCAAACAAGTGCACGTTTTACCGGGGTGACTCAGGCGGTTCAGTCGCTGCCCGCTGGCCGTGCTTCACAGAGCACAAGGGGAAGATTGGCTGCCCGTGCCAACATTCGAACCTTGTGTCACTGCTGAAGCTCCCAGTGAGCCTCTCCTGGGCACACCTTGATCCATCAGACTTGGCACACTGAATGCACTGTCAGCCAGCAAGCTGGGGGCTAAATACAGCCTCTTTATTTTGGATAGCAATTCACTAATATTTGGGGACTGAGAGGATTTGTGTCTAAGTACTTATTACAGCCTATTTCTGCCCTGGCAGGGGGACTTGAGAAGTACAGAGCACCTGAAGCAGGGAAGAATGGAGACGTGCCAAAGACTGGAGAGCTTAATTGCCCACCCAGAGCAGATCTTCCTGGGCTTTGGGAAGCAGTGAGATGGCTGCTCTCACCTGCTTCATGACCTGCCTTTCTTTTCCTGCATATTATTTCTATTCCTACTGCTTTCAGTTTCTTCTTTTGTTGCTCTCTTCACTCCTTACTATGAATTAATATGCTACTCAAAGCTAAATATCAACTGAATTGATAAAGATAGGTTATTTATATCTTTTCAAGATTTAAATGCCACAGAAGAAAGGTGGGGGACTTGAGGAGATCAAGCAATGTTTTTGCACTTGCAGCCCCATGTAAGTGACTGACTGCTTTGATGACAGGTGCATTGACAACTTTAGTTTGGATATGAATGGAAAGTAGATTGCTTTTTGGAAGACACTGCTTCTTTACGCAAATGTGCTACACCACAGATCTCCCTCACACCTGGGCAGTGTGACCATGCTGTAACTATCAGAGTGCCCATGTGTAGTTTTTAATCAGAAGTTGAAGCTTCTTCTTCTTCTTTTAATTAGCTGCATCCAGCAGGACCTGTTTTGTTTTCTCCTATAATAATTTCTTGCTGGAGGAACACAGGAATCCATTCCTGATGGGTAGGGACTTCTCCATCTGTTTTGAATGGCTGCTGCTTTAGGGCCACAGAACATTCTCCTTTAAAAGCCTGACTTCTGATCCCTGTCTGACATTGTCAGGAGGAGATCACTGGGAATGCTGAGGGTGGCAGGATGGGGGACCAGCATGGCATGCTCTCCACAGCCTGCTCTCATTCATTGCTGTCTCTGACAGTGACTCACACCAGCAAATCTTTGGAAAAGCAAGACACTGTCTGATGCCCTGACCACTGGGGAAGCTGCTGCTTAATCCACATTTCTCTCCTGTTTGTCTTCTGGAAAATGCTTTATTTCCTCTTCTGCTTCAGGGAGGAACAAGGAGAAGCTGTTTCACACAAGAAGCAGAAGAATCTCCCCTGCCCCCTTCCAATCTGGGAGAGTCCAATGCAACCCTTGATCTGTACTGGCTCTTTAAATCATTGAATCATTGGCATCCCAGGAAGTGACTGGGAAATGCAAACAGAACCCAGGGCATACTCAGTGGAGGAATGGTTGCTCTTTGCTCTCTGTCGGTGTATGCATATATTTTCTGATGGGTTTTTTGCTCCTCCACCCTTGCAGTAAGGGAAAACATGGACTCCACTCTGAGGACATGGAGTCCAGGAAGAGAAACCTTTTCTCTGAGTCTCTTTTGTATAGCCATATACCATGAACACTTTCTCATTTCCTAAGTCCCTTATCCCACCTGTCAGCATGTCAGCCTCTCGCTTAGGCGAATCATCCCCCAGTCCTTTGGTGGTCTTGTAGAGCTCAGAGCCAAATTGAATTGTTACTTGAGAGCACAACTAGGGTTTTAAAAGCCTGCTTACTCTGATGAGGCAGAAATGAATTTATGCAGACTTTAACAGAGATACACAGTCATTTCTCTGTGGATGAAGCACAGAGAGGACTAAGGGGTCCCTCAACTCAAAGATCACAGTTTTGGGTTTTTTTAGGAGCCACTCTGGAAAACTATTGCTCCTTCTCACCTGAAAGAAAACTCTGGTACCTCCTGCTCTGTTTTTTATATCCTCATGAACCTCCTACTGACATCAGGAAGTAACAGCCTTCGTAGAGACTGATTAGGTGTTCAGAAAAATGAAAACCGTAAGTCTAGACTGCAGGCTTTTGGAGCTGGAAATCAAATGTGTGCATGGATGACTCATTCTTATTTTCCAGAAAGAAAACTGTACACTTCCTTTTGACTAAGTTTTATGAGTAAAACCCTTCTCACTGTGTGTTGAGCACATCCTATTTGAAAGTTCTGGAAATGTGTCATGTATTGGCAGTATATCTTAGCAATAAAATATGCACAAATTCATAAGCACCATCCTCTCAAACTATTCTGGCCAAATCTCTCTCAGAAATCAATGAAAAACCTTGACAAGGGAAGTAAAATAAGATATAGTGGATATCAAAGACAGAAATATCCTTCTCCTTTGGCCTTTTCTGTCTTTTTGACCTAGCTTAAAATCAGCCAGTGACGCATTTGTGCTGTTCATGACTTTGGAGAGGCTATAGTTAGACATATACAACGTCTCAAACTGACAACCAAAACATTTTTGTATTTATGAAAAGGTCTCTGAACAAGTTTTCAGATACACAGGCCTTTTTTTTTTTTTCAGCCATACTGCCCTGTTTTTATGTGTTTGGACATCAAGAGGAATATTTCATTACGTCCCTTTTAAGAACCATAAATTGCACAGCCTTTCTGCTAAGTGTAAGATGCAAGCACTGTGTATTTATTGTTTGTTTCCTGGCTCTGGCACCCATCTGTCACGTGGGCATGGATATGTTCCTACACTTTGTGCCTCTCCTTGACTCCTGTACAACTCATTTGGATAGCAAGCTTTGCAAGGCAGAGTTTCCTTCTTACAGTGTGTCTGTGCCAGATCCCCCATGCAGGCTGCAGGTTAATGAACATAACATGAATTGTATAAATAAATAACACATCACAATAATGCACCTCACTGTTGTTTCATCCCACTCCAAACAATCTTATAGCTTAGCCTCCAGATATTAATTTTTCACAGGTGATAAAACAGATAATTTGGAGATGTATACCCATATGAGCATTCACCTCCATCATTGTACAGGGTTGCTCTCTTAGTATAGGTTTCCATTCTTTCTGGCCTACTGTCATTATGCTTGCTGGAAGATGCCTGCCTCTGTTCCTCTGCCTTTCTCACAATCAGCCACAGCATGATGTTACTGCAGGCTTTTTGGTTGTCAGTCAAATTATACCACCACAGATGTCCCAAGTTTTTTTCTTCCATGGATGATGTAGGCAATAAATGCTTGCTTGCCTCCTGACCACGGCACTTCTCTTGTTATGTTGGAAAGATCATGGGATGATGACCAGTCTCTGTTAAGGCACAAATGGTAGCACTGGTAACATATGCATAGCTAATATCTAAACAGCATAATCCAGTGGCAGTGAAACCTTTGATTACCAGAAGAGAGGCCTTGATTTAGGTTCTATATTGAATAAAGAAGAAGGAAAAAGTGCAGATTACTGTTACCAATGATCAGCATATGATGGTCTTTATTGCTAGGTAAAAAAAGGCTGGTACATTCTATACTGATCAGCATTCCAGGAGCTCCAGTTTCAGCAGCAGATCTGCAGGAAGTAACATCAATATGGCAATGACCAGATTTAACTCTTCATGGCTTGTCCAAAATTTTCTTATTAACTGAAGACAGAAATGTGAGTTTTATTAATCACATTTGATCGGTAAATGGGAATCTAAAACCAATAAGTCCAAACACTTGAGTGAGACTTATTTTAACAATCTCAAGTTTTATGCTTTTGTAATAAAGAGAAAATTCTTAAACATGCTTTCCTCTTCCCATAAACAACTGCTCTGTTTTGTCTGCATTCACCTTAATATGATTATTTTTCATTTTGATATTGCTTTCAGCAGGGGGCTGGATAGACAGCACTGTTCTCCATGGAATGCAGAGAAGAAAGGAACTGAAGTCTTCTCTGTGCTTCAGGCTCTCTTACATGGTTTGTCACATGACCCCCATGGCCCAAATTGAATGTGCCTTCAAATGGTGACACACATCTGAATGCAGAAATGTTTGGCCACAGCTGATGCAGAGATTTGTCAGAAGCAGTGTCGTGGCAGTGGTCAGTAAAACAGAGCTGAGCTGCAGGACATGCCCACATGCTCCACCACACTTCAGCAGTGCAGGTAACTGCATGTTTGTCCTCTTCTCTTCAGTGCTTGAGACAAAACAGCTCTTTCTGCTGCTGCTTGAAGGGGCAGATCAGATGGTTTGAATTATGCTTGTAGGAAGCTACTGAAGCAGTAATGGCCTCTTCAGCTCCACACTCACTAGGCAGAGGAATTTACCTCAAGGTGCACATGGGACCTGAAGGCACATCTGGAAGTGAAAAAGCATCTTCAGAAAAAAATTTTTCATTCAGTCTCAGAGGAAGAATTTGAGCCACCTCAGAACATTCCTGTTTCGTTCTATGCTTTTAGTTGTTTATTTTTTGTTTGTTTGGTGGGGTGTTTTTGGTTTTTTTTGAGGCTGTAATAATTGTAATGAAATGTGAATTTTCCATCTTCCTTCTTTGATGGAGGACAAGCAATGAAAAAGTGGCAATTGCTCTTTCTCTGCATCTTCCTCCAACATTTGCAGTTTATTAAAACTTGTATCTTCTTTTCACTAGTCCATCAGTTTGAAGTGATATCTGGAAATGAACAATTTTTTTCTGGCTTTGTATTACCACTGCATCCTCAGCTTTAAGAGCATTCTCTCCCTTTCATGTTTAGATCATGTTTAGATTACATTCTTGACTTTATTCATCCTTAAAAGACCCGAAGCCGTTTCCCCCCGCCTTTTAATTTACTTAGGAAAAGCACCTTAATTAAACAGTTGCATTTGGTTGGTTGAAGGTTGCACATGATATTTATTTAGCTGGAGGTTTATCTGGCTGTCAGAATGACTCACTGGAGAGATCGCCGTTTGATAACAATACTGGTCAACCAATGTGACCTTCAACAGGACCACCTGTGGTGGACCTTGTGAGCCTGCCTGTAGCACTTATCCCTGCCTTTTCTGGCATGATTTTATATGCTATTGCACCTCAGGCACACAGTATGTAACTTCTGTCAAGCCTTCAAGAGACCAGCAGTGTGATTCTGAAAATGATGATAAATATACAAGGTATGACTCAGAGATAGCCATGTTACCTCTTCTTCTAAGGTTTCCAGGACTGTAAACGAGGGAGGACTGGAACAACCAGACAATCAATTTATGGAACACTGAAAAGGTCAAGGTATTGTAATATGCTGTGTTGCACTGAATATATGGGTTATTAAAATTCAGATGGTTCCTTCCTAGGAACATGATGGCAGTTGTGCAAATAGAGAAGCATAGATTTCCATTGTGGTGGCAATTACACAAAGAAATGGATCTACTCCAATTACAGTCTGAGACAAACATTCATGTGTGATCCTCTTTGGAGTTCGTGTATTTGGAGTATTAAGTTGTTCCACGCAAGCTGAATAACTTAACCTGATAACAGGGATGGAAATCTTCTTTCTTTCTTCTTTCTCTCAAATTAAATGATGAAGAAACATTAACAGTCAGTTCAACCTCTGCTAACCTTTTAACTTCAATTGTTGATGTGACAAAGTCAGGAGCCTCTGTTAGGATCTTTTTGCATCTTATTTTCTTTCTCTCCTTTCTGATCCTTAATTTGCACTTTACATTTCCATTTTTTTGCTGGGGTAAGGAATTTCACCACTGACTATTAGCTTTACTTTGACAAGCCTCCCTTATTTTAGGATACAGAGCCCTGGAAATTTATCTAGGAGCCATTTTGATGTAAGACCAGGTTACTGGTCTGTATGACCCTGTACTTCTTTCAGGCTTTTCAGAAAAAACCCTCTTCTATAGGATGCGATTTCTAAACCTCTGGTCATTGCCAGTCTAACTGACCCTAAGTGATACACAACATTTTTTAAATCCTTACCTAAATCTGGACCTACAGCTACAGCTGAGGCTGCAGCGGGAGCACATGGAGCAGAAAGACTATTATATGTATCTTGCAGAAAATACTCTTCTCAGTGCTTGCTTATACTAAGCACTAAAGATCACTATCCTCTACATGCAGCTGAACTTGACTATTTAGAAACGAAATAATTTTGCCAGCTAACCTAGACAGAAAACTGAGGCATTACTTCAGGAGAAATAAGGAAGGTGATGTCTGCCATTTGTCTTCAGTTACAGGAAGAAATAAGTCCTGTCGCAAATTAAAGCAGGAATTGCAGGCCTCTTGCATTGCAACTACAAACAAAATTGAAAGAATATTCTGGCAAGAGCTTCTGAGTTAAAATACAGAAGATAAAAGAGATCCAGGTCATGTGAGAACCAAAGAACAGAAAAACTAATAAAGGAAGAAAAACCATGTCCATATCTCCCCAAGATATGGACATCCATGGGGATATACATGGCAGAATGGTGAATTTGACAGAAATATATTTGTGTCTGCCAGGCAGATATCCAGTTATAAGAAAAAATTCTGTTTGCCTATGAAAATTCAGTTTTCAGTAAGAAAGCTATGGAAAAGGATTTCTAATGTATGTAAGCTCTTCTGTAAACGATACAAAATCATTGTGCAGGGTACCTTTACTCTATGTATCAAGAGGCACATCTTTTATAACACTTTTTTATTGCTATTTGTGATACAACTGTTTTGCAGTGTTATTTTAACTCAAATAATTTAGCTTTCCTTCTAGTTTATGTTTAGAAGTTTGGGGTTGGGTTTTTTTGGCATTTGGAAGCAAGTCAACTGGAGAGCATTTTCTGTGTCATCTGGGGTCAAAAGTAACAGCATGGAGTCAGAGAGGACCATTCAGCAGGCAATTTGTATCCCCAGTTGGGTATCCCTTCTGCTGAATGCAACTGGTATAAGACATACAGGGTCTGGGGCTAATAGAAACAGCAGAATTAAGAAAGTGAATTTTCTAGAAAAGCTTGAAGTATAGAACAAGTTAAACATGCTGTTGAAGAAGTGGTGAGTTTGGTTCAGGGGACTGCAGAGCTTATCCGTTCTTCAGAGTCATATTGCAATTGTTAATGTAAGGGGAAATCGATTTTTAAACCACTTTTTCCTCTGAATAGGCTGTTTTTAGAAACTTCTAATATACTGCATATTTCTGACAATATAGATTGTTTTACAGCCATCGTGTGACAGAAAAAAAAAATGTTGAAAAATTCAGCTATATGTGAGACTTGGAAAAAATATTGCTCCTTTACCAATATGAAAGTTGTGCTCTTTTCTTAGAGTAACCCCAGCTTTAGAGCAGGTATTTGAAAATTATAAATGAATTAATCATAGATTTGTCATTCACCATTCTATAGAAACATCTCCACTTTGGGCCATTTTGGAAGCCCCAGCTGCTCTGTGTGGTGCCTTCTCCATTAACAGCCAAAAGTAAGGATGCTGAAGACTCTCTCTTCACTAAGAAAACCCATTTCAAAACTTGCTCAAGCTATTAGATCTTGGAAAACTGCATTTGCCCAGATGCTGCAGGGATGCCTTGCATGTTTGCAGTTCTATTTGCTGAGTGCAAGGCTGTGCTCTCCTGTGCACCTCACACCTTTGCAGGCAGCCAAGTCCTGCCTTCCCCAACAGGGCACAATGATCCCAGCTATGCAGAGATCCAAGTGCAAGGTCAGGATTTCATTGTGCCTCTGCTCCAAGGTGGTGTCAGCATTGGAAACTGAGGAGGGAACCTTCCTCTCCTTTGTTCTCAGTAACTCCCCACGTACTAATTAATGATAAAGGTTTACTGCCTACACTACTAAGGGACATAGATATGCAAAAATTGTGCCTACAGGGCATGATAAAGATGTTACAAGACTATATCAAAAGTAATTAAGATAAAAACATATAATTGAGAAGATGCCTATTAAGTGAACATCATCCAACCAGTACACCAAATCTTACATGAGCTCCTTTAAGAGTATGACTAGACACAACTGGCCAAATTAAATTTGGCACACAATTTAAATTGTGTAATTTCCTAATTCTGGAATGCTTGCCTTTGTATTTTTCTTTTCCTGTAGCTGTGTGTGCACATGTGTTTGTGTACATACAAACAGGAGATCAGTATACATGATTTGCTTTCAGTGATGATTACAGCCTTCTGGGGATTATTTTTTGAACCTTAAGGAAAAAGCTATGGGTCTTGAAGGCATATTGGAGAGGAGAAGGTGATAAGCAATTACAATATAGCCAGTTCTCCAGAATACAGAAGCTGTATCAATATGCTAACAGAAATCTGGAAAATACTGCAGCTATTTTTTTTTTCCCAGAGCAAACCACAATTTCTCTCTCCTATTTCCCTTCCACAATACACATTCTTGTGAATTTGTCCATGCCTGGTGTTACAACAAGAGAGTGGAAGTCATTTTTCAGGTCACATTGCCTCTCATGAGATGTCCCTGCCACCTGAAAGCAGGAGTGCTTTAGTCTGGGGTTCGTGTGTGCCTTTGTAGATAACACAGACATGCCAGTGGATGGTGACTCCAGTATCACACTTTTAAACAGAAGACACTTTCAGCTGGAAAATGCAGCCTTTAATCAGTGACAACCATAATATCAACAGTGTTTCAGAAAACTTTATAAGATCAATTTAGACATTTATGGGAAAAAAAAAGAAATCACCTAAAAGGGCCAATGATGCAGAAAGGAGACTCAAAACCTGGGAGGAGGATGGTGCTTACCAGGTGGCTGCACTTAAACAAATAAAGGGCAAGGCAATCCTAACAACAAACAGATGATCTGAAAAGTCTTATCCAGTCATTTTCCTGATGAAGACTGGAATTTTCTATTCTTGATAGAGTCTTTCTCCTTTCCTTTTCCTTTTCCTCTGTGGTTTTTTTTTGAGTTTGGACTTTTCCCTGAAGTGCATTCAGGGTGTTACCTCCCCCAAACATGTTGTGCTGATGGTTTTGGGACACATGTGGAATTTCAACCAGGCTTTCTCCTCCTGCTGCTCGCTGTGGCCTGGAGCTTAGGCTGGTGGCTTTGGAGTTTGGTGGCCCTCTGCACAACCAGCACCTGCTGTCCCACCGACTCTGCATCTTGCACCAGTGCTGTCCTCCTGCTGAGCCAGGGAGGGGCCAGGGCATCAGGAACATGGACCCACACCAGGCTCAGCAGGGTGACAAACTGGGAAATGTGAGGAAATCTTTTAGCTGACAGTGGAAGGAGGAAGTGCTGTCACAGTGCCTGAGGGAAGGTAGGCATGCAAGGAAGGGTCTTACAAACAGCCACAGCAGGTATCTGGGGGAAGGTAAAATTAAAGTGCAGAGGTGCATATGGACTTTGTGAATCTGGAAGGAGTTCTGCAAATGTCAGTTATTTGTCCTGTCCAGGTGCCTGAGTATCTTTGTAGAAAGAGGACATAGAACTCCCCTAAAGGTTCACCTGCAAGTTGTGAAATGCCTGAGTTATACCGGTTTGTTCTCATCTAAGAACTTTTTCAGGTTCAATTGTAATTTTGCCTTTAGACATGCCAATATATGATGTGTGATTCAAGATTACCATGCTTTTCAGGCTGAGCTAAAAAGGTTTTGCATTTTATTTCATAGAAGAAAATACTGAGAATATTTGGAATGACTGAGTTAAGATTTTGAGACAAACTTCAGTATTTGAGGTTTTCAAACTTTTTAATCCTGCTGTAGCAAGAAACTTTTGCTTTAATACAATACTTTTGCTTTGGGGATGAAGAAGCACACTTCTGCTGTCACTTGACACCAGAGTCATATAAACAGGTTTTTGTCTGAGATGGGGATTTAGTAGACAAAAGATGTTAATGTATTTGACTAGCAACGTTTAAATCTTTATGGTTGATAGGAGACTCCTTTAGTCTTTGTAATGAGGTCACATGTCAAATGGTGATGTCATTTTAAAAGGACTGAAAGTCCACAGAGATAATATATTAATTTGCCTTTGTAAGTTTGTCATTGTTTGGTAATTCACTTACATAAATATATTTTAGCTGAGATAATTGATTGTATTTAAATATACAAGCCAAGACACTGCACTTTCAAATTACTGAATATCCTGAAATAAATTTACTTGTACTCTCATGTCAATAATATCAACATACTTGTTTGTATCTCATGTAGAAGAAAACTACAATGTAACTCATGTGTTGAAGTTTCATTTATTAAAGGTATAGCTGTGCAGTTTATTCTAAATCTGCCTGAGAATCATGTTTTTATGCTTCACCGTGCTTTTTTAGTCAAATATTTTACACTGAAGGGAAAAATATACAGTTATTTAGATATTTTCTCTGCAAAACTAGAAAAGCCATTGCAGATAATTCTTGCTAATAAGTAAACTTTCAAGATATTTCTCTGCTCTAGAATATCACTTCCTACAGGATTAGAGGACTGGTTACAGTTTTGCTGTCAGACACAGGCTCCTAAAACTGCTTGAGGCGTAAGATTAAATGGTTGAGCCTAAGAAACAGAAAAAATATTCCATTAGTTTGCAAAAACCTTTACCAAAAAACCCAGCAATCACAGAGCAGTCCTTGGCAAAGAGGAGGTGGGAGCCTTGTGCGTGCTGCTGTCTGTTTTGGCACTGGGGTGTGCACATTGCACTGAGTGCCTGAGCAGAGGTGGCCGGACCACCAGGTCTGATCTTCATACGGGTGACACGAAACTACTGCACACCATGGTGAAAAATGCTGTGCTAACAAAACCACAGTTCTGACAGTACCAACTGCATCTGCATTAGAGGCCTCTGCTGGCACATCTCTGCTGGCTAAAAGTTACACCTCTAACCCAATTAACCTTTCGGGGAGAAGTCTTGCAGCACAGACGACTGCTGAGATAACTCACTGCTCTGTGCCTTTCATGCACTGAAAGAAATAACCTCCAGGTTATCCACTCCAGGGATTGTCATTTCTGAAAGATGTCGGTCACCTGGGATCTTCACTCGTGTATTTGTAATTCTAATTTTAAGACACTCAGCCACTCTCTTGTCTCACAGCTTTGAGAAAAGGCAGCCTCAGACGTCCCATTATGTTTTACTGTGTAAACTATAGTCAAAATCCATCCTTATTTATTTTCAGGAATATTTCAAGTGATGGTGGTATATTGGTAGGAATATTTCAAGTTATGATATTTGGAAAACTGGATTCCTGGACAACGTGGCTGTCAATTCCTTCCTTTTGGTCAGCTCTTTTAAGTAATTCTTATTTCTTAACACTAAGCTCTCACTAGGCTGCAAGCTGCTGTATATTTTATGCCTCTTACTTTCTTGAATGGAAATGGCTAGCTAAAATGTCAGGCATTAATCAGAATGGGAAAATACCACACAGCTCAGTAGGAGAGGTTTGTTCTTTTGTTTATATTTTTTACTCCTGCATCCAAACATGCCTCCGGTAGCTAATTCCCTCACCTCATGAGGTAGTTTCAGCTGCAGCTGTGATGACCAGCACTGATGTGTATTTGTGCAAAATAGAGAGCTGCAAGACTTGACTGGCTGATAGACTGGAAGATGAAGGTTTTTTGAAGACCCATAGGTGTCATGGGAACTGCTAACTTCAAGCTATCTTCCTAAACCTGTGACTTGCAAAGTGTTCTTCCTCTGGAAAGAATAAATTCACATTTTTACTTCAGAAGGGGCTCCTTTGAGGCAATCATCTGAAGACTTTTTTCTGCCCACTTCTTCCCTTTCTTGGGAGCTGAAGCACATATAGTGTTAGACTGCAACAACAGACCAAAGAAGGGGTTTCCCTGTGCTCTGCAGGCAGATATTTTTCAGAACTTGAATAACTCAGAAGCCTCATTCCCCATCAGCAGAACCTTGTGGAATATATTCTGTAGGGGTGAAAACCCATTCTTTGGGCAGTAGATTCTGAATCAGCTGCAGGACCTGATGCTGCTAGAGCAGAGAGAGGGCTTGTGGTGAGAAATGGCTCACGCAGGGGTGGGACAAAGGAGAGCAGCATGTGAAGGGTGAAGGTGAGGACAGATAGGACAGAGTACAGTGGTGGCAATGGCTGCTAAGCTTTGTCCACCCACTCAGGCCAAAATCTGTATGTGCCTGTGAGTGGCAGCTGTTAGCACACCTCTCTACAGGTGGACTGCAGTTGGATCCATCCTCCCGACTTGCCAGAGTGTCCTGCAGGCCAAGATCACTTCTCAGGACAGGCAGGCTTGAGCAGTGCTTCTGTTTAAGAATAAGTGGCACAGGAAAGATGATCTGTGTCAGAACTGTTTGTTGTATATTTTGAGTCTTTTAGTTGCGATTTAAAAATTGTGATTTCCGGGCTAGGGAGGGATGGGCTGGTTAGGAAGTTTTCAACCCCTCCTCACGCATTTTATACACTTTTTTTCCCTTTTGTCTGCCCTCACTGCTCACATTACAAGCTCTCAGAGGCCGGGGCTGCCTCTTTTCGTGTCTGTGTACAGCGCTCATTGCAGCGGAGCTCTGTTGAGGCCTTTGGATCCTGCTGTTACACCCATAATAATTCATAACGCCCAGGGCAACGCACAGCAAACGCCTCTCTCCCTCATCCCCCGCGTCCCTGCGGATGCCCGTATCTCAGAGCACCCGCGGGAAACTTTTGGTTACAAAGGCACACCCAGCCGGCCCTGGGCGGCGGGGGCAGCGGCGCCCGGAGAGCACGGCCCCTTTAAATTCCAGCTGTGCGGCGGGGGGCAGCACCGCTGGCGGCGCGGCGCGGGGCTGGGGCCGGGGCCGCTACCGGTGCGCGGCGGCGGAGAGCAGCC
>VXAC01009004.1:1029373-1128922 GCA_013399225.1 Rhipidura dahli | reverse complement strand
GGGGGCCGTACGTCGGTGCGGGGTGCCGCGGTGCCGGGGAGCCCCGCGGGGGGTTACCCCCCGAGGAGACCGCCAAGCTCTTTTTACCCTCTTTGTTTGCTTGTTCCCGGAGAGGGTTTTATTCTTCCCTTTGTTTCTCCCTCCTTTTCTTCTCCCCACCTCCCCTTCATCGCTCCCCTGCCTGGTTTGTTTCCTTGATCGTCTTTCCTCCCTCCTCCCTTTCGTGAGGGTGAGAAATCGCACGCACTTAACCTTAAAATCTGCGGCGAGCGAGGACACAGCCACCCGGCTGCCCGCTCCCGGCGCGGCCGGTACCTGCCGCATCTCCTCTCGTCCCCTACCCCTGGCCGTGCCCCCCGCCCGGAGCGTCCCGCAGCCCCCTGCAGCCCTCCATCCAGCTGGGGCGGGCAGGGGACGGCCCTCGCCTTCGCGTCGGAGAGGAGAGGGGCAGAGCAGCCCAAAGCATCCCCCAGCCGGGTGTCACGGTCTGGGTCCCCCGAGGGGGGAGAAAGCACATCGTGGAAACCTGTGAGCAGGTTAGTCTAGAAGCTTCTCCCTTCATGACCTGCTCCTTGCCCACCTGCCTGGGCCCGTCCGGAGAACTCGGGGATGGGGGACGCATTTTGCCACTGCCTCGGCATTGGGTTGGCAAGGGCGCTGATGGCCCCCTGGGTCCTGAGCCACCCAGCCCTGCTCCACAGCCTTTTCTTGCAGCCATGCATTGTCTCCCCTTCCTGGGTGGGCAGCACGGGGAAGGCCCCAGCAGGTGTGGGTTGGGTGGTGAGGACCTACTCCAGTTGTGATCATACTCGGTTGGTAGTGCCATTGCTATTGCCAGGTGGTAGCTGCTTTACCAGGTCTCTGGTAAAACTTACTGTTGCTTGCCATCTTCCCTAGCTCTCTGGGTTTCATCCTGAAATGGTGTTCCTGACTGAGACTATATATTTTTGGGGGGGGTGGGGTTGGGGTGAGCAAGAAGAGGGGTGTTTGTCATTTTTTACATCACTTTGCACTGAGCACAATGAATAGATTAGTCTGCTCAAGGTTTTTTGTTTCTGTCATGAGTGATCAATAATCATCTGGTGGTAAGATGATCTTATTACAGAAAAAGCCAAAGTGCACGCTGAGAACAGCTGAAATACAAGGTCAATAACTCTTGGGTTATCAACAGTAAACCTGCTTTGCATATTTGAAGATGACGTATTTCTTTCAAAGTAAAGGCAACTTCAAGCCTTTGATGAGCTTTATTTTCAGTGTAAAGCAGTCGACATAGAAAACAAGCCTTGCTTCAGAGTAGGCTACTCATCCTTAAACATCCCCGGACCTCATTTAATCTTTCTCTTTAGGGAAGGTGGACGGGGATTGCAGTCCTCTTAGGTGAGAAGAGTTTTTGTAGCTCCCAATACAAATGTTGGTTTGTTCCTAGTGCCCAGCAACTGCTACAGGCTTTCCAGACACAAAAGAAAGGCGTAGTCTGTGGCCTGAAGATCGTGCATGCTAAAAAGGCAGTCAGCTGGAGGGTATCACAGATCAACAACCAGCTCCGCCGCCGCCGCCTGGTAACTGGCTTCATTCCGGGAAATGTAACAGCTCAGTGAGACAAGGAATTTGTGCCAGGGTGCCGGCGGCTCGGAGAGGACTGCCCTAACCTTCGGGTCAAGCCTGGGGGATGAGGAGCCGGGGCTGCGAGAGATGGAGCCTGCACAGGAGGCAGCACCGGGGGCAGGTGAGGCAACCTTTCCAGAGAAGGCATTGGGTTACGGCACCGAAGCAGGGGAAGGAAATATGAAAAGGGAGCAGGGCAGATAATCGGCAGGGGAAGAGGTTATGTGGGGACTCAGAGCCTAACGTAAAAAGCTTGGAGTAATGAGTTTAATCTACGAAATCTAGTTCTTAAATTGTATGTGCTTGCCAATTAGCTAACCATTCTGCAAATCAGAATGGAATTCAGATTGTATCTCAGTAAATGTATTGACTCTGAAGTGCTGCAAGGAGAAAAAAATAATTCTCTCCTCTTTCCCCTACTGTGGGCTTTAAAGATGAACAAAAATCAGATCTGAGAACTGAGGAACCTTTTAATATACTTACTTTCCTGAGTTCACATTCTATCTAGCCTAGACTGTCACAGTTAAAATCAAAAACTCCTATGGTAATATGACTTCAGGGGGCCAAATTCAGAGCAGTTGTAGGGCTTTTTACTGTTGAATATTGACATGCATTGTGAGGAGGGGTCACCATCAGTCACAGTATGGATTAAAGTGCAGGAGATGTGAGGCTGTTACCTTGCAGGGAGAAAAGCACTTGAAGGGAACCAATAGACCTCTTGGGCTCCTCTAATAAACACTTAAACAGTGCATGTATATAAAAAAGAGTTGCAGTGTAACCTTTATTCTCCTGTATTAAAGAATGTGTTCATGTGTGTATTAGTTTGTGTATCATAACAGCTTTCAAAATGGCTGAATGATATTGATTCAACTAAAAATACTATGAGAGAATAGATGAAATTACTTTGAATTTCAGTTTAAGATAATTGTAAAAATAATGTCAGTTTTACATCTCTGGATAGCTAGCTGCAGTAATTCATAAGAATTAACAGAATCCTTCATAAAGCTATTGTTTTATCCAGATTTTACTGGTATGAACTTAGGAAAAGTAGACATGAGTCAAGGCCAGAAATTGCCACCAAGATCAGCACCCTGGGCAAGAATATTTATGGCCGTGTTTCAGAGTCTCGGAATGTTTGTTTTAGATGGCTGGTAGTACTGTTCTTTATACTACAGAGGATCAAAAATTCATTATGTTTGATTGGTAACACAGGGATGTAATAATACATAGTTTCTCATTTTCTTAGAGAAGTGTTATCTAATTTGTGCTAAATTTTGCAGTTATTCTCCACATTGAGATGGATTAGAGGTGTGTGGCTGGGGCATGTGTAGCTGGGTTTTTTAGCAGTGAATCTGACTTGCACTGATGCATATGCATTTTTTTGTACTAGCCTCCTGTGATATTGCCTGCACGTGCTGCTGAAATAATCTGCCTGAGAGCTGTTAGAATTTGTATGTAAGGAACTGGTTTGTTTATATGTAGATCAGTTATTACAGCAAAGATAAATGCATGCATGGAAAATTGTTACCACAGATGGATGCTGGCTTCTGAGAACTGTGTCTCTTTAAGATAAACTTCATGTATCATGAAGCATGTGTCAGAGAAATAAGCAAGATGGGGGCAAAACCACTTCTGTGTTTTTTATTGTGTTCTGCTTATGCCAATTAGTATAACACAGACTGCAAGGACCTGATGCTATGCTTGCCATGAAAAGACTTGGGATTTTGTCAGTGTCAACTCAGACCCTTACCCACATTCTCACTGTTTGCCTAACAGTCATTGTAAGAAATACCGTGGTAAAATTTCCTTGCAGAAAGATTTTGTAAAATATGTATTATGTATTGGCAATTGCAGTGTGTTTTGCTTGTACTCTAAATCTTCTTTTCTCCTCTTGAAAATGACTGCATACAAATAGCACCTCTTAGTTGTTTTTTTCCACTTCCCTATCTATTTTTAGAATAGTATCTATTTAATTGAGTGACAAATGTTCTTCTGTTAACCCAAAAAAGACAGATAGGATAATGGGAGTATGAGCTGTCCTCTCTTCTCAACTGGACATTTGCAGACCAGGATTTGAGTCCCATCTTTCAGCATTCCCAAGGCTCACCAGTCCTTGTTCCACATGCTTTCAGTCCTCTGGATTTGGACTACCTTGAGGCATCATAGAAACCCTGTGCAGGACAGAAGCATTTAAAAAGTTGCTCCTTCTTCTGACACAGCATCTTGATCCTCACTAGCTTCTTGGAGCACTGGTTCACATGGTTGTCTGCATGCAAATGAGGTGTCCTCAGGGGACACTGTAGGATGGTGCTCCCTTCTATGTAACTGTATCAGGAAAGTGTATGCAAAAAAGGCTTTTCCCAGGGATTTGTGTGAAATTGAGCCAATGGATCTTGAGAGCTGCTGAGCTTTGCCTGTTAATTTTTGTGGATGGAGATGGTCAGGTCTCTCAGGAATGGGCTGGTAAATGTCACTTACTGCAGGGATTGCTTCGCTGTGTTTGCGTTTAAGTGGAGTCCAGGGAACTAAAGTTGAGCAAACGTATTTCACATCCAGACACATATGTCAGGAGACGTATTTCAGATGAGACAGCGGTGTCCTTCTTGACTAATTCCAAGAGACAGAAGGGAAATGTGAGCAAGAAAAAAAAGGTCATGCCATTATGTCTACTGATGGCTTTCCATCTCTGAACGTAATTTAGACAGTAATAATTGTATTTGTTACATGACAATATAGTCATGGCTCTGTGGGTTACTCGTACTGCAGCAGTGGGTGCTAAGCTCTAATTTGAAAAAGCAGTGGTCCCAATTGACGCTTGGAAGGTAACCCTCTGATGATACCTTTCAGATGGGAACACTGCAAATAATTGAGAAGTAACTGAAAGTTCGTGAAGTAATAGTGTTAGTAAAGAAAGTTCATATTTATACTGAATCAGAAAAACATTTGCATCAAGTTAAAAAAAAGCCTAAGCACTATTAAAAGTTGTAAGAGACAAAGCTTGACTGAGAGTTGACAGAAATAGTAGCAGTTGTTTTTTCCCCAGATTTTAATCAATCTTCTGTCAATGACAAATAGAAAACATGAATTTTTTTAGTTATTCTGAACCGTGATCATAGAGAATAAAACCTAATCCTGGAGTCCTTTTAAGTGGGATATCCTGCAGTGTTCTAAATAATTTGATTTGGAGGGAACATATATCAAATATGTTTACCTGTCATAAAAACAACAGACATTTTTCAAGTTAGATTTATTACATATGTACCTTCTTCTCTGTGGAAAATGTGCTGCTTCTCTCTGTGTTATTGACATTTTCATTAGCAAGATGATAGATGCTGCTTGAAACAAAATGTTTGGCTGAGGACTAGCAGAATTACTGTTTTAGGTTTGGGAAGAAATATTGTCCATACGGAAGATGCTACAATCTGTAAATGAAGCATTAATTAGGTTTACAGTTACAAATATGAAATTATGGTATAATTACCTTTTTCAGGAGTCATTATTGTATTAAGGGTTCTGTTTTGTTTATATTTGTCTTTTTTCACAGTGATGTCAATTACCTTTTACAGTGAAATGTTACTTCTCCTCAAATGTGTATGCAACATCTAACTTTTAATGGCCAATTTGTTCACTCCCACCTTGTCATGTCCATGTCTGCCTTTGTTTTATAAAATGTCAAGTTAATTGGAAAACCCATCCTAGGTAACATGGCAACTTGGAAGAGCATGTCAAAACCAAAATTGTTTAATAGTTCATTATTAACAATTCTGTGTACTGCAGATGAATGGGTTTTATGGTAAAACTCCATCTGGACTATAAAACTTTCATCTTTGGACTATGTCCTAATGTGTTGTTATTAAGCTTTAAAAATCAATAAAGCAGGGGGAAGCACATTAAATTGGCAAAAGTTAAAATAACGTTGACAAATGGACAGTTAAAAATGGTTGATGGAACAGCTGATGAATTTGCAGAAGAACCTAGGATGATAAGGGTTGTTATGATCTATTTAAAACCATTGCAAATTCATGCAGCATTGCTCTTCTGGAAGTAGCAAATCCAAATATTCTTACAGAAAGTCTTGACTCACAACAAAGCTGATTAGTTATCCTGGCCACCAAAATAGTTAAAGCAAGAGTCAATATATCTTGGAATAGACACTGGAGCACTGATGCAGTTATTTGAAGGCATTTCAGCCTGCATAAGGCACTGAGTTACACTGTAAACTATTAGGCAATATGAGACTCCAGTAAAATCACTTTTGTTTAATTGTGAAGCTTTAGCTGCATGTCACAGACATAAAGTCCTGTAGAGCTCACGTGTTTTGGGGCACGACTGCTTTCAGATATATCTGAGAAAAGTGAAAAATACTGTTCTGAAGAACATAAGAAGACCGTAACTTTGCATGTAGGAATCACTTCAGTAAGACTGAGTAAAGGTGAAAGAAAGTGAAGTATGTCACATCTGCAGTGATGCACAGGGCATTTTTGAAGGGGTTTTTTTGAGATGCAGGCTGCCTATTAAGAGAGATGCAGACACACCAGTTTTAAGGAAAAAGACTAGGAGTGATTTAGTCTGGAGTGGTAATAAGTGAACTAGGCTGTTACTTTAGAGGGTCTGGGAGGAATTTGTTTATCTTCTGTGGCTAGAAAACACTGTTTATGTAACCTGTTGTCCTTTCTCTTGAGCATCAAAGCACTCCAGTGGTTCTGTGTCACCATGAAGCAGAGGTAATCAAAGCAAACCTTCAGAGACTGTCACAACATTGTCATTTTGGCAGAGCATTGAAGATAATTTCAGCAAAGAGGCAAAGAAGCTCTGCATTGATAAGTAGGTTTCAGTCTGGGCAGCTGGGTAGAAATAAACAGTCCCAAGAGGTCAGACACCAGTTAAAACCACCCTGCTGAGATTTTTGTTGCTAGCAGAATACAGTGCCCAGATCATGAATTACTTCTAAATAAGAGCAATGTCTGTTTAGCTTTTTTTCTCCCTCTCTCTGTCCAACACTAATACTCACAGAATCTGTGCTAAGGCACACGGGGGAGAGGGATGTGATTTGAAACAGCCAGCACAGCTTCACCAAGGGCAAATCCTGCCTGACCAATTGAGTGGCCTTCTGTGATGGAGTAACTACATCTGTGGGCAGGAGAAGAGCTACAGATGTTATTTATATGGACTTCTGTAAAGACTTTGATACAGCTGCCCAGAACATTCTACTCCCTAAACTGAAGAGAGATGGATTTGATGAATTGTCTGTTAGGTGGGTGAGGAATTGGTTGGATGACCCCATCCAGAGGGTAGTGGTCAGCAGCTCAATATCCAAATGGAAATCAGTGACAAGGGGTGTCCCTCTGGGGTCTCTACTGGGACCAGTACAGGTTAGCATCTTCATCAGTGACATAGACAGAGGGATCAAGTGCACCCTCAGCAAGTTTGCAGAGAGCACCAAGCTGAGTGGTGCAGGGGACACAACTGAGGGATGGGATGCTGTCCACAGGGACTGGACAAGCTGGAGAAACGAGCCCATGGGCACATCATGAGGTTCAACAAGACCAAGTGCAAGGTGCTGCACGTGGGCTGGGCAATCTCCAGTCACAACACAAGCTGAGGGATGGAGGAATTGAGAGCAAGAAGGAACTGGGGATACAGGTAGCTGAAAAGCTGGACATAACTGGAAAGGCAATCATATTCTGGGCTGCAACAAAAGCAGCGTGGCCAGCAGGTTGAGGGAGGTGGTTCTGCCCCTGTACTCTGCTATGGTCAGACCCCCATGGATTGCTGCATCCACCTCTGGAGTCCAGAGCATAAGAAGGGCATAGAGCTGTTGGAGGGAGTCTACAGGAGGGCCATGAAGTGATCAGAGGGATGAAGCACCTCACATATGGAAACAGACTGAGTGACCTGGGGCTGTCAGCCTGGAGAAGAGAAGGCTCCATGGACATCTCAAGCTTTTCAGCACTTAAAGTGGCCTACAAGAAAGATGGAAACAGACTTATTAGCAGGGTTTGCGTGACAAGACAAAGGGTAATGACTTTAAACTAAAAGAGGGTAGATTTAGATTGGACATAAGGAAGACATTTTTTACAATGAGGGTGGAAAACACTGGAAGAGGTTGCTCAGAAGGGTGGTGGATTTCCCATCCCTGGAAAATGCTCAGCACATGCTAAACTGAAAAGATGTTTTAATTAGTTTTTAATAACTGGCTAAA
Organism: Rhipidura dahli; assembly: GCA_013399225.1. NCBI lineage: Eukaryota > Metazoa > Chordata > Aves > Passeriformes > Rhipiduridae > Rhipidura > Rhipidura dahli. Next base: position 1,121,115 of record VXAC01009004.1, on the reverse strand, counting down.
AGGAATTGAAAGAAAAGACTTCTATAACAAGTTACTGTAAGCACAGTACAAGAAGTATACATGCTCATACATGTGAGTAGCATATCACCACATTTTATCAATAAACAGATAAAGGCAAAATGACAGTCTGCATCACTCAGCTAGGTTTTGCTGGTAAGTGGCAAAGTGTTGTGGGAGTCTTGAATATGATAGTGGCACTAAAAAAGATGGAAGTGAGAGTTTGAGCTTAATGTAGACACACAATTAGTTTGGATTAAAGTGTACTAATAACATTTAAATCCACATTTTCTGTAGTGCTTTTTAAATGATGTTTGTGTCCTTGTGATTATTTTGTTATCTGTAGCTGCTCATTTTCATGGAGTCAGTTTTTAAACATTGACTTTTGTGCTGAGTCAGTTTTGACTAAAGCTCTGTAATTTGTTTTTTAAAGGTCTGCTACATTAGAAACAAAACATTAATTTCTCTTATTTACAATAGGTTGGCTGTAAGGTAATTTTCTGTGATCTCATCTACAGATGAATCAATTAACAGTTCTTGCTACTTACTAGCCCATTCCCTTGCTATTCATTTTGTATGCTTTGATAGAAAATTACACTCAAATGCCTTTGATTTATATTTTCGTTTGGGGAGAATTTACAAATATCTCTTTTGTAAGAGAACTTCATGGATCCATACCAAATACTGTATCTTTTTCTTGCATACCATATTGCAAATAGTTTGCATTATGGGTAAAACCCAAAGCCCCTTAAGTTATCTTGTGGATATCAAGTAACCAATTTGGGGACAACTGGCTGACTACCTGGAAAGCACTACCATATAATGTGGTCATTGGGGCATTTCCTTAGTTAATTTTTTCAATTCTTCTTTATTGCTTGTAATCTGCCTTAGAAAGGTAGGCAACCATACTGGTTACAACACTGAATAACTGATGGCTTAAATGTTGAGCAGCAAAGTAGTTAACAGCTTTCAATCTGTGTAAAGTAAAATCAGTTTCCCTAGTTATTCAGGATCATTGCAAGAATTTGCTAGCATCACTGACAGGATTAAAGACCAGATTAAGACCGGTTGTGGGTCCATGAAATTCCCAAGTGTACAAATTTACAAGCACTTTTTAAAGCATATATAATGATACAGCTAAAGGCTGATGTTGGCAATCTGCTCCTCCCTAGCTTACTCATCCTCTGCTCATGCTGATGAAAACTTCAGTGCAGTAACATCATGGCACATAATTTAATGATGTTAAAATGGGATAATTTATTCCTTTCCCTTTCACATTTTATTTCTTTATATTAAATAAATTTCAGGCTCGGAAGTAACAAGGGAGTTGAGTTCGTGACCTGAATATAGCTGAGATTTACCTGCAGATTGCTTCCAGTCCCATCACATGTTCCTTCCATTTTCAAACTGCTGTTCTCTCTAGTAATATCACATTAGTTTTTCATGCAGAGATTTTTAGGCTCTGAGTTCCAATAATTTTCATTTTATGTTGATCAGTTAATGCGTGCAAGTCAAACTCTGATTTATTCCGGCCATTAGGTGGCAGAGATTCTTGGTATTTGGACTGCAAGCACTACATTTTTCCAGAAGCAGATGCTTCTGGTGTTCCAACACACATATTTTGTGATCTGCACACACTCAGAGCCACAGAACTGTTATGTCCTTCCCTGAAGAATGAGAGGGGTGAGTAAGGTTTCTCTCAGGAGGGAGAGGGAGCTGGCCTTCAGAAGTCCAACACACCGTCCCTTACAGAGTGGTCCTAGACTGACATAACAATGGCCTCAGCATCATCTCTTAGCTCAGTTTCTTTGTCCTGCCTGGACTACTGGCAGTTTCTCTTCAGTCCCAGTAGGAGAGTTGCACATGGCATAATACTAAATGAAGCTTGGTGTTATGTTCCTTCTTGCTGTTTCATTGTTGCATGGCACACAGGATTCCCAGTGTATGCCATCAAATACTGCAGAGGTCAAGGTTAGACTAAGGCTAACTCAGTTATTTAAAATGCATATGCACTGATGATAAAGTTAGCACTATAGAACCTCAAGTTAATTTTCTGAAAATGTGTGGCATATTTTGAGAAGAAAAAGGGGAAAAAACAACAACAAAAAGCATTTTCCGTAACGGTGAGTAATGGAAATTTAAAGAGGACCCACGATGTTTGTTTCTGTTTCTTTTTTTAAGCCCATTTCCCCAAACTGCTGAATAACAGTGTGTGTGAAAAAATGTGAATGCCCATTCCTAGCTGCACATAAGTGTATTAGCTCCTGCATGTACCCATGGTGTTTTGGGGAGCAGACTGGATGTAGCCAGTCTTGAGCTGCTTGAGGCATAACCTTCCTTCTACCCAGCCCTCTCATTCATGTCTCCTGTGAGATAAAATGACCTATCGTGTTAGGTGACCTATACTACCATTTTCCACTTTGAGAGCCTGAAATAGATTTTCTGTGTGTCTGATGTGAAAATCCTGACAGTGCCCTACAACCTTTTGCCTGAAGCATGCAGGGGAGCAAATAGCAGATATGGAGGCAGTGGAGTTTAAGGCAGAAGAAATCTGTCTGCAAAGCACCAGAACATGCAGCTGTCTCACTGTATGGCATAAAAATGGCCTCCCCTGACACATTTCTGGAGTTGGCTAAAGAAATCATAAGATGCACATCCTGCTGCACATGTGAAGTGCTTTCCTCTCCAGGGTAATGCAGAGCAACTCTGCAACAGAAGAGTATTTAGCAATAAGGTTAACAAACTAAGTTCAGTGGTGAAATAAGGCCAGAAGTTATAAGGAAACATGTTTTGGACTTACATATTGTAAACTTATCTGTGGTTTTGAATATGAGTTGTCATTTGAGAGTATTCACCAGGAAGCTTGTCTGGAAATAGTCAGAGGTCAGATCTTTTGTTTTCTACCTGCTAAAATCAAAGATGCTTAGTGTAAGGTGCTGCTCTTGAAGAGTAGCTATAAATTCATCTGTTTTTTTTTTATTGAGCAAAGCACGTGTTCAGTAGAGTCGAATTCAACCTGATGAGGAACTTGCAAGCTCAGTCTGTCCAACCAGCCTTGATGTGCCAGAGGTCAGAGGCTCTCCTGACTGAGCTGCACAGGTGTTTAAATCTCACTGGTGGGATTCTTTTTCCTCTTTTCTAACATAGCCACTTAATGGAGTTTGAGAAATATTTTCTGAATAAACAGAGTAGCCTTTGTTTTCACTGCTGAAAGAATGTCTTGGGAAGAATCTTTGTTCTGTAAATACAGGTAATGATGTTAGAGATTTACTTAGAATCATGAAGACAGTTTAGGGAGAATTAAAAAAACATCAGTGTGAGAAATGAAAAAGATGTATTATGCCAATAGGTTCATTCTACCTTGCAGGAAAGAACAGAGGGAAAAAAAAAATCTAAGTTGTCTTGTTACCTTTCTGGTACCTTTTCTTGTTGATATGGAAATGCTTTTGAAATTTTTCAAATACTGCTCTATATTTTCTAGATAAGTAGAGAACATACAGGAGCAGTGTATGCTTTCCTCTCTTTGCTTTTCTTTGTTTTTTTTCCAGTGAATATGATGGAACACACATTCAGAGAGGGATTATTTTGTCCTGGTTCCACCCCAGCCCAATATATTTTTTTGCAGAAGATTTCTGACAACTCTTTAGATAGCAATTTTAATTAACAGCCCAATTATTAAGAACATACCCACTCAGAGAAGTGTTCTAAACAGCACGATTGTAAAGGTTAATTGTTCAGATATAATTAGAGCCATACTCTATCCTTAAAAATGCTGGTGAATTTCTGCAGTCACATTATTTAAATAATTTAAATCTATCTTGGACTAATGCCGTTATCTCTAAAATCAAAATCTGCTCCATAGACCTTGGTTATCCTCTTGCTTATGATATTTTTATTGTAGTATGATGCCAGTGTCTTCAAGGTAATAGTGAAACTGGTCATCTTGTCTTTAAACAGACAAACAAACAAAATCTGGGGAAACTCTTTAGAGGAGAAATGAAACAATTGCTTCTCTCTAGTGGTCAATCCCTTCAGACTTTATAACAGAAGGCAAACCCTGTTTTCTGTGTGGCAGTTTTCTCAAGATTAACTGCAAAATAATTACTGCTTTTCAGTTGTGTGAATCAGTGAGACACAAGGCAGGAATAGTTGGAGGGGTGTTGAAAGACAGGGAGGAGGTGATGGTGTTAATGGAAAAGAAGTGGGTGGTAAATGCACATTAAAGACCATGGGATATTAACCTTTGACTTGCACATGTTGTTTATTTCACTCTTGATTAATGTTTTTAAAATTTTGAAGAAAGGCACCTTTTGGCCTTTTAAACAATGCACACCTTCAGTAAAACACTTCTCTTTGTTTTCTTTTTTTATTGGAAAGGGGAAAAATTAAATGATGCTATTCAGACTCCCAGCCATTTGACTGTATTTATAGCAACAGCTGATGGCCTCTTACTTGGAGCCTGTGTGGTTTCATTGGGAGTGCAACACATGCTGCATTCATCCAGAGGATTAACTGAATTCTCTGAATTAGGAGGGTGACCTTGTTGAGCACAGTGTGTTTGGAGACATGAGATATTGGTTCTCCTTGATTTGTAGGGAATGGTGGGGTTTGGGCTTTTTTTTTTTTTTCCTTTTTTTACCTTTTTTTTTTTTCAACCCTGAAATTTGTAGGTTAGCTTATCCATGTTCCCTTTTTCATTTGTTTTTGGACAAGTACTGATCGTATTCTTAATGTGGCAAGATGTCACTGTCTTCTAGATACTAGTGAAACCAGTGTTCTATCCTTAAAAAACCAAACAATGAGTATTAGACAAAATTCAGCCTCTGCCACACCTATGGGGTCCTCCTGCTTCCCAGTGGAAACCACTTGCAAGAATTCAGTTTGGCTTATAAACCTTCAGTCATGCACTGAGAAAGGCTAGCTCTAGGATGGACAAATTGGGCTCAGTACTGCTCTGCTGACAGTGTTGCTTTATTTCAAATTTTAACTCACAGTAGTAAGTAAATTGTCATCTCTGTATGTGACCTTGTCATATTTCCAGAGCAAAATCAGTATGATCAGTGCAATTACTTGATATTTGTATTTTACATGAGACCCTTAAAAATAATCAAATTCCCACTTTCAGTCTGAGACATTAAAGAACACATTTTTTTTTAAGGTTGCTTAAGGTCTTTGGGTGCCAGGTTCCCATTGAATTGTACTGGTCTCTGTTGTAGCTGGGAAATTCTAACCCCAAAGGTCTTGAAGGGGAAATGTTCCCCATTTTCATCCAATCCTTAATCCAATTTTCTTTTAGCAATACAGTATATAGATATCATTTTTTTCTATCAATGTTTCTCCTTGCATTATATGACTGAAATGTCTCTTACAAATTCACCTACAATGAGCTTTGGTTTGAAAAATCAGCATAATGAAATGTTTTTAGTGTTGTAGACTTCAGTCTCTTTGCATAGCATGCATTTTTATTTCTGTAAACATTAGATATTCCTATCTGTTATTTATGTAAATTTCTCTGTCTGCTATAGATTTGCAATCTTTGCATATTCTCTATTGAACTTTGATTATGCAGTTTGTAAAACATAGCCAGGAATTTAAAGCCAATTCCTTGTGATGATGAAGCATTTTCTTGCTTCTCAGAAGTATACTTAATGTTTTAATTTTATCAGAGGTGGAATTTAAATAAATACATCTGGAAAGCTATCTGAATGAGAGTGTTTTTGCTTCTTAAGGACCTTTCAGTAAATGTAATATGACTGAAAAGAGCTGCTGTGTGTGGGAGTAGTGGTGTTTGAACTGCTGATTGCTGCCAAAGGTTACTCGAGTGAAGACAAATGAATCCTTCAAGGCAATTAAAAGTAATATAATTGATGAAACAGAAGCTGCTAATCCCTTCCAGTTTCATAAAACTTAAGATTTAGGGCATCATGCCAGAGACATAAGCTGCAGAGGTGAAAGCCACTGTTAAAATTGTGTACGAATGGTGTGTCTTTGGGGGAGGAAGGAGCACCAGGAGCGTATCACACTAATGCTCTGCACACTCTGGTGGCTCCCTATTCAATTCAGAGTACACTTTGAGGTCCTGATCCTTCTGTCCTTGAGGGACTAAGGCCTGTCTTGGAGACTCCCTTTCCATTTCCAGCCACAATGCACAGGTTTAACACAGATGCTGCTGAGATTACAGCCCTGTGTGAAGCTGGGAGCCAGAGGCTGAGAACGCTTCAAGCATGGCTTGAGTGACCAGCAAAGGTGAGAGTGAGCGTGGGCCTGCTTATGGCAGGCTGTGAAGACCAGAGTTTTCCCTATAAATCTTCCCTCAGTGGAGAGATCCAAATTGATTTTAATCTCATAACAGGAAAGAAGTGAAAAGAGGAAAAGGATGAAGTGGTAGGATAGAAAAAACCACATCAATAAAAAAAGCCAGGGGAGTATAATAAGTATGTGCTATTCTGGCTGATTAAAAAAAAAAACCCCAAACTTTCTGCCATTAATTAAAATATTTTGCATCTGAACAACCTTAAAATAGACATCTTTCCTATCTTTCTTAAAAAAAAAAAAGGAAATAAGGAAAGAAAGAAAGAAACCATCTCTGATTTTTATCAGTTTTGGGGTTTTTTTTATTTGAAGGTGTTACTTGTGCGTTGTGTCAGGTTCAAATATCAGGTGTCCATGCTCTCAGAAATGTGCATATAAACTACTGGGTAGTTGAAGAGTCATGACTTTAGGTCTGGTAAGAGCAGTGTGGTTTCTGTGTTAGCAAAGAAAGATTTAAGAGGAAAGAACAGCTGAACCCAGAGGTCAGAGCATTCCATTGGCAGAAACTGTTGCTGCCCAAAGCAGGTCAGCTGAACTTTCATTAAATAGAATTTTTAGCTTACTGTGCCACAAACAGAGCTTGGTTTTGTAACATTTCGTACTATGCTTCTACTTGATATTTACACATAGTCAAAAAAATATCATCAAGTTAGGAAAGCCCGTGTAATTGGTAAATGTCCATGTAAGTGAATCTTAGCCCCTGTAGATTTGTTGCTGTAGAAGGAACTCAGCAAAATATGTTGGATAGAACAGCCCCAACTGCCTCACTCCCAGTGCCAGGTCAGTGTACATCAACCACTTGAGCTTCTTAAATATTACGTATTTTCACACTCAAAGAAGCAGGCTTACAGAGCAAAGCAGGATTTTTTTTCTCTAAAATTCAGCACATTTTTACGATAGCTAATCTATGAGGGAATTAATGCTGTGAGAAGCAGGTCTTTTTACTGCTGTACATTTGTGCAGTGTGTGCTTCTCCTGTAATATAGGGGTTCAGGGAATCTAAAATGTCTTTAGTTATATCAACTGTGGTTTTTTGAGGTTTCCCAAGATAATATTAAGAGAAAAAGCTCACATGGTGTTCATCTTTATAATGATCTCTTACCCATTTTCTTTAAGGAATTTCTCTAGGCACACAAATAGGTCAAGGCCAATAAATCATTTAAAAATAGACCCCAAAGCAGAAGTTTTCAAGCTGCCTTTCATCCTCACCCTTCTCTTATCTGACCATCACTCATAATCTTTTCTCTGTTGAGGACATCTCACACTGTGGGGTTGTACACTGCACCTTTAGCCTCTGATCCTCAGGTGGTGATCTAGTCACTCAAGCACTGTGGTGCCAAACTGGTACTTGCTGGCACTGCAAGATCTCATTGTCCCTGAACAGCAGCAGGACAGAGTCCCTCAGAGAAGAACGGGCACCACCCTGCAGCAAGGCTCCTGCAGCATCACTGGGGCTGCGGTGGGTGACAGCTCAGGGCTGTGGCACGTGCAGCCGTGCTGAGAGCGCAGGTTTTCTGCACAGCCTGTGTCAGCAGTGCCCCCTGCTCTCTCCTCTTGCTGTCTGCTCCTCGGGACATCCCTGAGTGCTGCACCTCACTTCCATGTAGAGAATGGGAAGCTGATTTTCCAGTTCCAGGCTGTTGCACTGATTATGGGCAATATACCTTTCTGAAGGCAATCTTCCTAGAAACCTGCCTGGAAAGATATGCAAGTGCTCTTGGCCAAGGTGAAACAAGGTCCAGTTTTCCCTCTCATTGTAGCTCTCTGTGTGGCAGTGGCAAAAGCAGGGGTCAAAGCAGTGAAGCACTGTGAGGAAACTACTCTTTACTTAATGCCTGCTGAGCTAAATGCTGAAAGCTGTTGTCTGTGATTACACCTGGAGCAAAGAGGTTGTATCAGGTGCCCACAGCAGTACTGTGTCCCAGGGAACCCAGTATCCAAACTCTCACACGGGTACCAAAGTTACAATGATGAAATGAATAGTTGGAGAAGGTGATGGGGCAAAGGGAGAGAGGTTAAGCTGGGACACAGGAAGAAAGGGAAATGATGTTCTGCTGGCAGAGGATAGACTGGACCAACTATTCATTGTGTAAGGCAGTGAGACAAAAGACTTGATAGAATGAATGGTGTCTATTTTTAGAAGAAAGAAAACGGCTTCTGCATCTTTTACATAAGCACGGGAGTGCTATACATCTTTGTTTAAAATGAGGGATTCAATCTACCTATCCAGTTCAGCCAAAATGTCAGTAGGTTTCATGGATATCTTTAGACACAGATAGTGACTTGGGGATGTCATGCCTGTGTCCTTTCTACCATATCCAGTAATGTCCTGGCAGCTGCAGCATGTTGTTCTGCAAACTGTGAGGATCACGGAGAGGCCATGAGAGACCCAGGGAAGGATGTCAATTCCCTGCCTGTGTCATACAAGGCCTGGACCTGCACTTTGGGACAACAACACTAGGAACCACTAGCAGTGATGTGATGGGGCAAGGCAGGGGGCAGATCCCCAGCCAATCTGGATTTCAGTCTCAGAGGTGACAGTGGCAGCTGCGTGCACCAAAGTTGTTATCTTGTTACCATAACAACGTGGCACATCCTCTGCAGTCCAGGCACTCCATGCCTGGTGTGCAGTGCTCAGCAGTTGCTCTAACAAGATGCACTTTTTTTTTTATTCTTGTATTATCTATTGTTTGGGATAGAGAAGGAACACAGCCATTGGGTTTTCTGGTGCATTTTGCCGTCTTGTCCTAAAGCTGCTGGGTGCAAGGGAATGGAATGTCCAGATGGCACTCTTTTGCATTCCTATTTTGAAGATTTGGAAAATAAGTGCGTGGCATGTATATATGCATGGACAGAAAACACATACAGAAACCAGTTTAACATGTCTGGCAGTTGAATGTCACAGTTACTAGTTTTTTTGGATTTTACTTATTGTTAGTAATAGAAAATGTTGCTGGGATTTTAATAGTGTGGTGTCCCCATCGTATGAATGACTGAAAGTTGGTCTGCTCTATCAGTAATATGACATAAATTATTAGTGCAGATCATTCTTCATTATAAAGTTTAAACCCCCCAATTTTTTGTTAAAGAGTCAGGGTCAGGAATAACATGTAAACAATAACTTTTATTATCTGTGCTCAGTCTGTGCTCTCGTATTCTGCAGACATTGAAGAGTCATGGCACAGGAAAATGTGAAAGAAGACATCATGCCTGTTCCATGACATCCCTAGCATTCAGGAGGATTTTTGTGTGCCTAATGTTTCATACAGGCACAGTACTTTACCATTAAGTTAAATTCTGTTATTTTGTTTACTACCTCCCTATTTGATAGTACTAAAAGTAATTTCTATGGGACCTGACTTTCACCCTAACTCTCAAAAAGACCAAAACCCTTTTATTAGGTGACTCCAATCATCTTTTAACACCTTGCCCTGAAATACTCTGAGGGCTATTGCAAAGCAATAGGTTTCTTTTTAAAATAATGAGAAATGCATATTATGATTTTATTACACTTTTCTCAGCTGGCTGGGTAAAATATTTTCCTGTTGACATTTCTGAAGGAGGTAAGAAAATTCTTGTTCAAGAGCAAGTTTATATGCAATGAGAAGCTGGAATAGCAACAGCAGTCTTTGTAAATCCTAATGAAAACCATAATCCAGAGGAATAAATCTGCTTCATAACACTAAATCATTATAATTGCCACCCACTCTTTCAAACCCACAGACCAGCAGCTCCAAAGTACCAACTCCCTCTTTAGATATACCAGAGTTGAGAAATCTCTCTCTGTACATACATGTATCACCCACTTATAATTCCTAACTCAAACATCGATGTCAGAAATTTAACCACAATGACTTGAGGGCAGATGGTCAGCATATTACTTTATTATTCAGCAGAATCAGTGCTCCCTCCAGTTGGTTTCTTCATTCAGCATGCTTTCCTGTGTTCTATTAAGCTAAACCCAGCTCAAATCCTCACAAATAATAAAAATTCCCTTTAAATATTTTGAAGAAATTTTTTGAATGACCCACCTTGAGTGACTGGATGCATTTTACTTCAGTAATATATTTTAGGTATTCAGTATTTTTTGACTTTGAGACAATAGTTTTCATATTTACAGCCTTGGTGGATTAACAATTGGGTGTTTGCTACATCATGTTGCACTTGTCAAATGCTGCCTCTATTATTAGCAGGAATCACTGCACAATATAGTAATTTGAGGCCAACAACAACAACAACATAAAAATACATATTTTCCATAATAGGAAACCCCTTTCTCCTGTGTGACCAAATTACAGTCTGCTAAAATCAACAGACAATAAACTAGTTAAGCTTTGAAGTCTTCTAGAGTGAATCTGTGCCTGAGCAGTCCAAAAGTTGGCTGCTCATTTTCCAAGTTCCAAAATACTAACTTCATCTTTTTTCAATCACATAATAATTAATTAATTGTATCAGAATAGACATTTAAAAATTAAAACCATGTTATCATGAGGTATTTTACTATTTACTATTTTGAGCATTGAATGAAATATATGTACCAAATCTTTCTTTTCTGATAAGAACGGGACAAAGGCCATGCACTTGAAAATACAGTGCTTAGTGTTTTCAATGTTTATGTAATTGTTTCTTGATTTTGGGCAGCTATTCCATGCTACTATTGGCTAGGAGAGTCATGCTAGATAAAAAAGACAAAAAGATGGCCAGTAAGAAAAAAAAAGTGAATTCTCAACCTGTTTGCGTGAGAAAATTTAGCTTAGTTCAAGTCTTGGGAACAAAGGAAGTGTTAACACTCCTCTGGGCTGCTCTCCCACTGATGCTAGGAAGCTGTGAAAAAACAGACTCTTTCAGGGCTTGAATGTGAATGAGTTGAACTCTCCTGTAACTAGGAAATCTTTTCAGAATCAGACAGAACTGAGCAGGTTTTCAGTTGGTTGTATCCCATTCATTCCCTCGCTCCTTATCCTCCACATGCTGATTCAGCTTGTAACAGAGTATGTTAAGGCTTTTGAAGTCTGATCAAAGATCCAACACTGGCTGCAGAGAGGTGGAAAAGAAGGAAGAAACCTTGTCTTTTGTGCTCATCCTAGTTGCAAACTTTACTGTTCCATCACTATCATCTAAACCAGAAGCAAAAATGAGAATTCCTCTGGAACTTGGATGGTATTTTAGTTGTTCAATTATGACTAATTCAAGAGGTTGGCTAGTACTAAATGATTTTATTCTTTCTGTTCATATGCTGATTGCTCCCCAGTCTAAACTGATGCTTCTATATAAAATGCCTTACAAGAAATATTGCTGAGTACACCTGCATCACTACTTGTGTGGGAAGAAAAAATTACCTGGCTCATATCTAACGGCCACACCTTATGAACCACTGATGCATTTTGACATTTTTAGTCTTCCCATGTCATTGGAAAAATGAGGGAAGGGGAAAGCATCTTGTCATTAAATGTTCTTCTCCTAAGTATGATCAAAAACCTCCTTTTTGAGTTCACCTGCCAGGAAGGAAGGACTTGCAGGGAAGGACTCTGCCCATGCTGAGTCACATTTTGAAAGAAACTGAAATATTTTTATAGTCTCTGGAGTGATAGTAGTAGCTTAAGGCACACCTGTAAAGCAGCCCTAGATAAACTATCACAGTTTTCAGTAAACAAACTTAAAATTATCATCAAGATACATTTTTCTATTGAGTTTGGAATCAGCTGGACAATGTCTGTATTTTTGCCAATAGATGCTCTTCTATTTATGTTGACTCTTGAGAGTACTGGACATTAAATTTTAGATCAGGGAGGTAACGTTGATTATTGTTTTTGAATCAAATACTGGGTCATGACCCAGTGATTCAAGCATCACCTTCAACTCACCACTGTTAGCCCACAGATTTTATGGACTTGTCAAGATTTATATGTTTATTCTTGTTTTTCTGCTCCTTCCACTTATCCCTAAATTACTGGGCAGGATACAGCTTTTAGTTCTGTTCTTCTTTTGAGCTCCTCCATTCTTGTGAGGGAGAAGAGATGGGTCCCATGCCTGTTTCCCATGCCACAATGCTTTCTTCAGGAGCAGCCCTTGAAAGGATATCATAAGGTCCTTGGTAGATGTGTGTGTAACCAGATCCCTGTGCCTTTCTCTTCGCTTCACAGGCCATCTTCCTCAGTAGCAACCTCTTCTCCTGCCAGGGATTATGGAACCAGAAAAGGTTATGAGGGATTTCTCTAACTGGAATCTGGGAGTTTCTCACTGTCCACATCTGATGTCAGTACTGACAGGTACCAAGCTGACCTAAATGCTTTGACTAGTCAGCAGCACAGCACCCACAAGCTGGCACTTTTCACTTATCTCAGTGGTTTTATCCTGCAGAGGAAAAAGCTAAGTGTTTCTTTATAGCTTCTGAGGCAGAGTAGGGGCTGCGTCCCACTGGCAGCTCATTTCAATTCACACTGCATCTCATGATTCCATGTGCAGTGCAAAAATTATTATTTTTGTTATCTGCAGCACGACAAACAATGAGACTGCTGATCTGCAGCAAACTCCTGCATCAAGCTTTGCCCTGGGTTGTCCCAAGTCTGTGAAAGGTGGGCAAAGTTCTGGGCAAAGCCTGGGGTCTGCAGAATTCTGTTTTCCTTCACAGCCTTTTATTTAAATGGCTGCTGATAAACGAGGTACAGAAAATGACATTAAAGTGACTCATGATGTCAGCAAACTTTGCTGCTTGGAAATGTCACGTTGCTGTCATTGCACAGAGAGAAAAGGACCCAGCATTGGCTGGTGTATACAGTCAATAAGGAGAATTGATCCCTGATTCTTTCCTACCCTTTGCAGAATAGAAGATCTTTTTACCAGGAGAGATAAGGAGAGAAAAAGAAGCATATAGTTGCATTTATATTTGGTAATAATTTTTATATAAAACAGAAATAAATATTTTTGTGACCTAAAATATAGTGCATTGAAATGTTTCCTGGTGAGAGTGATTAGAAGAGCATGTAATAGTGTCTGACGAGCAACATGAATTCATTGACAACCAGCTGTTGAGTCTTACATATTTGATCTGTTTCTACTCCTTATGTTTTATTAATGCCATCTTTCAGTTCTAATAATGCCTGAGTCTGTGCTTCTCAGTCAGCTACTGAGAAATTAATTTTCTGGGACTTGTTCCTAAGGAAGAAGTGATGTAGGATTGAACCTGTCATTACTGAGGAGCTTTAACCAGGCTTCGGTCTTGGGAGAACTCTTTTAGATCCCTCCATGCAACACACTTTTTGTAAGGATAATAACATACAGTAAGAAACATATTCTGTGAGATTTGTAGCTTTATATTTTTCTATGCTGAAATCTGGTAGTAGAAATAGGACCACAATTGGGACTCTGTGATTGTGCATGGGTATGTGTGGGGCCAGGTAAGGAGGGTGCAAGGACCCCCCACCCATTGCACAGCAAGTAATGGACAGAAATACAACTAATCACCAGCTGTGATAATGTGTTATAGCTTTGTAGATTCAGTGCCTCTGGGTCTGTGTGTACACCATGAAGACCAGATCTCTGGTCAGCACGAAAAGCAAAGACCAGGACAAAGCCTTGCTCACTCCCCACAGTTTGCTGCTAGAGGAAACCTGAGGACGCTGAGGGGAAGCAGAGGAGCTTTGGCACTGGCTCCATCAGGTGGCCTGGCCCCAGTGGCCACGGGATGGGTTTTGCTGCCTGCACAGCAGAGCATTCAACAATCAGCACGTGGGCTTGTACACCCACCCACCCCCATCTAGAGCCTCTCCAGAGCCCAGAGCCACTGCCACAGACCCTGTCACCACATGGAGAACTCCCTTTGGTCTGTCCTGATGTCTGCACACAGTCATTAAAAAACATGCTGTGAGGGAAAGGACATATGGAGGCAGGAACCATGGCCTGGCCTGATAAACTTTTCATTTCATTTAGGCTGCTTTAGCTGCAGCTAAAGAGGGAGAGAGGGAGTGCATATAGTTCTTAGGGGTTTTTTATACCTGCTTTTTCCCCTGCTCTTTTTTTTATTTTATTTTATTTATGTTTTTTAATTTTATTCTTCTCATTTATTTTTTTTTATTCTTCTCTTTTCATCTGTGTTTGTTTCAAAATACACTTGATTTAAAGCTAACAGATTTTTGTAGTGGGGTGGTTTCTGAGGAGGTCACCATTAAGGCAGAATGCTCAGCCCAGATTGAATGAAAAATGGCATCCGCTCACGTGTAACCTTCTCTTATAGAGAACCCTACCTGAGTGTGCCTTGGTGTTTCTGTGATACAATAAGCCAGCCAAAATATCCCCTTTATTTATCTTACAAGCAAGAGATGACACTTCTGATAATGTTTTCTCAATTTGTCTCTAAGAGGAAAAACCTGAAGGGGGGCTCTATTTCTGCAGTACAAAGGTCACAAAATTTGGGCTGCCTGGGTGCAAACAGCAGACTGTAAACCTTATTCTGTTTGTCTTTGGGATAGCATACCTTACAATGTGTTCTATTAATCAGATGAGTGTTGTGTCCTTCTGCATGAACCATCTATAAATATGCATCTCCCTTTGTGTTTGAAAAGCACTTTCAGCCTGATGTTTTAATACACAGGCGTATTGCAGAATTGGTGTCACACAGCGTGTCTTCATTTGTATTTACTATGTTGCACCACAGAACTATTTTGTTTTCACGTTGTAATGTACATTTGCGAGAAGCTTTTCTGAAGGAAAAGTACACAATCAATGCTTTAAAAAATATTGCTTGAGGAAATAATTTTATTAATCCTACACACAATATCCTTCCTGTCATATAGTGGAATTTAGATGGCAGAATCAATAATGTAGTATCCACATGGGAATTGCTAATACACAAATTAGTGCATGGTGCCTCTGCACTTGGTAGAAAAGATAGCCTGCGTTCCCTCAGCCTTTTATTGCTGTGCAATCAAAGAGAATTATGGACATAAAAAAATCCAGTAAAATATAATGGAATAGTTCATGAATTGCAGTGTTTACTAACAAGAGAAGAAGTTGCTTTTTTCAAGTCGTGGCTGAACAGAGCAGCAAGCAATATTTAGGGTAGTAATAAAAGGCAAATTATCAGCATTTTCCTTTAAAGCCTATCATGGAGGTAAACTAAAATCTAATGCAATCTGGTAACGTTAATGCACGCTCTTTATGGTGTAGTGTGTGAATACTGGAATACTAATGGTTCATCATATTTATTCCACATAGCAATATTTTTTTGTGTTATTGAAAATGTAAAGGGATATAAATTAAATATAATGAAATAATTTAATTTCTAACGGTTACAGAATGATCTAAATATACTCAACAAGACCCTGTGACTGCCTGCTGTAGTAATTGCTCAGTTGTATGCTTATTTTCATAATCAATGCATTACTCAGACTATCTTTAGTGGAATTTATTACCTCATTTTCAGTTTCATGCTACTTAAATATGCAGTAGGCAGTCCCACAGAAAATTGTGATCTGTAGAGCAAAGAATCATGGTGTCAGAGGTCAGAGTTCTTTGTTTTCATTCCTTTGAAATCACTCTTTAATATTCTAAAAGGGGCAAAAAGCATGTAATTTGCATTTAAAGTACAGCTTTCCTGCATTACGTCCCCTTGAATATATCCTTTGGGTCGTGGACATTTATCATAGAATTCCTCTTGACTCTGGAAACAGTGCAGAAGGTAGCTGAAGAACCTTTGTAGCTGTGCAGTACAAGGCAATAAATCTGAAGCTGCCACAGGATTACTATGGTAACCATCCAGCCTGTCGGTCTTCCAGCCCTACTGAAAGGTAGGTTCAATTTTCAGCTCGTCAACTCCTCTCCGTGATTTACTTGTTGACACCGTGCATTTGATGTAGTGGTGTTAATGCCCTCTTGCAGCACAAGGGACTAATACTGACACTGTTTTATACGGCAGCGTGCAGGAGCGACCTCAGGAAATCATTTAAAATTGTAGAATTGTATTCCTGTCAGCAAATGCACAAAGTGGCATAAATTACCAGATTTTGAATCCTGTTTTAAGCTGCTTCAACTTTGTATGGGAGAAGGAACTGTCTTCACATGGCAGTGTGCAGTGTGAGTTTAGAATTGAAATTAAAATACCTGTTTACTTAAACATTTATGGGAGGGAATATGTGCAGGACATCCTGGGGTGTGTATCCCTGTGCTTGCACGCTTCTTCAGTTCCTTACTACAGAGATGGAGAGGGTTTTGGCATGCAGTGGGGGGATTTGTCTTTTTTGTCTTGTAGTATTCTCCATGGAAAAGATCTGTGGTTTTGAATAAGTATGGCAAATGCTGTTACGCCTCAAAACAGATTACTTGAAATGTTGTGTTTTGCATTTACACACCCACTTACTTTCTCCCTAGGGCAGACTGAGGCTGTATCAGGTGAGCCAAATAAACCAGGGACTGCTGACTGACATCTTGATATTTTTATTTTTGAAGCTGTCCCCCAGATTTCTGGGGTCAATCCAAAAAAGAACGCTGTTTAGGTGGGCTTAAAGTGCCTTTGTTGCTGCAGGAAGGAAAGAAACCCACATTAGTTTTTAACACTGAAATACATTCAGGAACACTGAAGCTTGTGAAGCCTGGTTTACTAAGAGTATTTGTGGGTGTGGCTGTGCATGTGTCATATGGAGGGAAGTTTGATCCTCTTGCATCTCATTAGAGGTGAAATCTGGTTTTCTGGGTGGGGATAAAGGCAATTTAGTCTCTGTTATCATATCTTTGATATGAGTGAATTCTTCTTTGTGTGTTGAAAGCCAGACTCAGCATTTAGCTTTTCTCTCAGTGGGGGTACTGATCAAATTTAATGGCTCTGCTCTGATTCCTGTCTTCAAAAACACTTACAGGAACTTAGTAGATTTTTGACTTCCTCTCTCTGTCAAATTTGGTGGAAACTGACTGGTTGTTGCTAAAGGTAGCAGAAACAGGATGGAATTTGTACCCCCTCAGATATGCTACTCTATAATCATCTTTGGAAAAAAGCAAGGAAGGGAAAAAATTCTGCATACAGCAATTGATTTGCTGTTAGTCCAGTATCCTTTGAAGTGAAGCTCCTTGACTAGAAAAGGTGTGGTTCAGTTTGAAGTAACTTTCTTAAGCCAAAGCTTTCGATGTCTACTATTGTCATTCACCCCATCTTTGATTGTAAAGAGAATTTATAGATTTTCATTTTGAAGGATCTTTAGATAACAATTTCTTCCCTTCCCTAAAATATTGCCTAAGATTCCTCCCAAAACAATACATTCATATTAAAGAAATAAACCAACCAAAGCACTCCTAGTAGTACAGGTGATTTGCAGCAATATATCTACATAAAATGTTACCCTTCTGCTGCTGTGAAATATTCCACCTGCTGAAAAATATTTGTTTGCTCTCCTTGGGACATAACTGCTATTTATCTGCTTGTAATAATCAGGTTGGGTAGTGTGAACACCACATGAAGCTAACATGGAAAACCACCAAACTGGAAATGTGCTGTCCCGTACTCCTTCTCACAGCTGGATTTGAATTGTCTTCTGAATGATAAGGGCAGAAGCAGGAATGGGTCCCTCATCAGACAGGCCATGGTTCAGCCCACACGCTCAAGTTTCTGTTCACTGAGAGCTGGAGTAAGTGGTCTCTGACTGGTTATGCAGGTGCTGTTTTGGTTTCTATTTCCACTGATAGGGACTAGCTGCTGTTGTAGGGAAGGGGAATTCTGACCTTGGCTGGCTGCCAGATGCCCATCCAGCCACTGTCTCACTCTGCCTTGTCAACAGGATGGGGGAAGAAAATTAACTCATGTATTGAGATAAGGAGAGGATTACCATCACAGACAAAACAGGCTTAACTTGGGGAAGATTAATTTGGTGTTCTCCTGGTCAAAAGCAGAGTAGGACAGTGAGAAACACAGACAAGACTAAAACCCACTTTCTCCACCTCCTTCTTCTCAGACTCAGTTCACTCTTAAGTGTTCTACTTCTCCCCTCGTCCAGCTGGTGCAGGGGGTGGGGAATGTGGGCTGTGGTCAGTTCAGATTATTTCGTCTCTGCTGCTCCTCCTTCCTCCCACTCTTCCTCTCCTCCAGAAGAGGGTTCCTTCCTTCCTGAACTGCTCCAGGGTGGGTCCATCCCATGGGGTGCAGTTCTTCATGAGCTGCTCCAGCTTTGGTAATACCAGTCAGAGCTTATAGCGATCAGCACAGAAATGAAGACCAGCACATTTCCCTACAGGGCAGTGATTAAGATATAAGAGAAGTGGTGGGCAAGAGAAAGTGTCAACTTCTGACTTTGTGCTGGCATCATATATGTGTTATATCTGGTGAAATTACGAAGAAATGTGTTTCTTCAGGAAGGATAGCCCTCAAAAACATCACGTCTTCCTTACCTTAATTAGACAGATCACTCCATCCTGTGTGATGACTTAATCTCATGCTTGAGGATCAGTAGCATATTGTCCTTTAGGGCCATGGGCTTTATGAGGAAAGGCTGGAAGAGTTGGAACACTGCACTTTATAAGGGATAGCAAGAAGGAAAATCTGAGAAAGGAATAATGTGTTTTTGTTTAAACATTTGATGGTGATAGATGTTGGCTGGTGCTGCTTTCCAGACCACAGTTGCTTGAAGGCAGTAAAGTTCATTTTTTTCTGGCAGGCCACAGCTAGGGCTTTGTTTGAAACATTGTTTCTTGGCTATGCTGCTGAGTAGAAGCTTAGTAAGCAGCCATATTTTTACAGTCCTAAAGCTCTATCTGGTCTGATGTTTAGCAGATACACATATCTCTCTGGAGATAGAGTCAGTTCTTGTTGGAAAGCTGCTCATAACTTTCTTTGCATATTTTATGTATATCTCAAATTAGGAACATGCCTAATAAAAACCTGGTACCATTTTATAACTAGAGCTATGTTCAAATAATCTTTTCTAGAAAGGAGTTAAGATTTTGAAAATAGTGCTGATTTCCTAGCATGAACATGGTAGATAATTTAGCAAAAATCTTCTATTTTCTAGAGTTGTACATCTTCAAAATGTATCCTTTGCCATAACATTTGGTTCTGAAATCTGAACTTTTGTTTAAAGAGAAAATGGTCTCTTGACTCTTATTGCTGTAAAGACAACCTTAAAAAATGTGAAGGCAAGTGTGCCTTCCTTCATGATCTTAACAAGGTGAAATTTGAGAACCTCATTTGAGAGGTTATTAACTCTGAAACTTAGTGCTTTGATAATTTTAAGCCTTGCTCAACTACTTCACAAAGAACAGTGCTGTCCTTTTTAGTGGATGCTGCTTCTTTGCTGGCCTGTACTGTCATCATTAATAGCTATATCGATTCAGTCATTCATTTTTATATTTAATTCATTACAAAGTGCAACCACTGAAGAGGTTACATTATCCAGAAATCTGAAGAAGAAGAATGAAGAAGAATGAAGTTATAAAATGCCACAGGAGTTGTCTTTGTTTTCTTAGTATTTCTGACATACTTTACACACTGTCGTTTGGGTAACTTTTGAATTTTATTCTTCCCCTCCATATCTACATGTTGCTGCCAGGATTTTTTTGGTTTTTTGTTTTGACAGTGTTATTGGCTCTACGCCATCAGATTCCTGCAATACTGCAGTAATAAGATATCAGTGGCCATGTAGGAAAGCATGGGTGAAGGAGAGAGGACATCATTATTTTCCATGTTTTTGCAGTTACAGAGCTCTGATGCATTCACTAGTACTATTTATATATGTGCCACTAAGCAGTCACTATCAAGTCAATCTCAGTTTTAAAATAAAATGTGGCTTAAAAATTCTCTAATAAAATCCAAATGCACTGAAATGAGAGAGTTTCTTTTGTTTAAACACACTTCCTTTGGTTTCAAAAACTACTGTCTCCCTGTGATGGAGCTGAGGAAAGTAATTGTTTGTAAAGCAGATCTATGACAGTTCTTCTTCTAAAGTGTAAAGCTTTGGAAGGTGTAGAAAACGGAGGTAGGTGGACATTTGAGTCTAAAATCACGTGGGATATCAATAGATAGGCTGAAGTGCTAGAGAAGGAGGTCTAGGGGGATGAAAAATGGAACAGGTTGTTAACAGTACATGCAAGCATGAGCTGGCTTTCTTCAGGTTGGGAGTGGGACTCAGTGCTGTGAGGTAAAGGATGCTTCTGGCAGACAATGTTTCTCATGCCCAGACACTTCAGAGAGTGGGCAGGTGACATGTAAGCATCCATGCTGGCTTCGGTTCCTTGGGAAGGGCTGGCACGGCCAGAGGAGACTGATTTTGAGGACATGCTTAGAAGAACTCTATGGTGGATAATCTGTGCCTGAAGCATGGGCATTGTCTGCTTAATGGAGAAGTGCAGGGGGAGAAATGTAAAGAGTATCTGGGAAGGGATAAACTCCTGCATGATCCTACTGTCACCTCTAGATTTCAAAAAAATCCAGTAGCTACTTCTTCTAAGAACACAGATATTAATCCCCTTCTATTATAAGCAGTAGGGAATCACATTGTGTTTGTTAATTTGAAGTTCTCTTGATAATTTGCTTCATTTTCAAATCATGTAATTCAATTTCCATGACATGCAAACCAAAGCTCCTGAGTGATATATGTTGTTTTAAGAAAAAGTGGACAGCAGAATAAACCAAGTACGAGCAGGTCGTTGTTCCATGGTTCTTCCCCTTCAGACAACATGCAGCGATGAGATTTAGAAAAGGGGGAGGCAGGGCTCGCAGCAGAGAAATGTATGGTGGTGACTGACAACCAAAGCATGAAGAATAAAGGGACTCATGTTTTCAATTAACCATGTCCAAGATCAGGCCTCAAAAATATGAGATACTGTCTATGTAAACTATGCATAATCTTTGCCAGGCTGTGTCCAAAGGAGACATTATCACAATGTGCATTAGAATGGGTTGCCAGAGGCAAATGCTTGTGTGATAACTCCCCCAAGTGAATAAAAAAAAAAAGCCAAACTTGCGTGGTGTCAGCTGCAACATTTCATTTGTTGGCAGCCATTTTCCATTTGGGAAGCATGCTATGCAAGTGTCAGCAACACACCCTTTACACCCAAGAAGAAGGGACAGAGAAACACATTAGGCTATGCATTTTTGTTTGGTTGAAATATTTTTATCTCAGTCTTTTTCTTTTGGGGATCTTTATCACTTATGTATATATATTTTCACTAATTCAATACACTGCTAGTCATCAGATGTACACAGTACTTCAAAGTCTAAATTTGTATATGAATTGACATTTCTGTGGTATTTCAATAATCTGTTACAGTTATCCATACATTTTTCCATGTGGGTGTCTTTCAGTGGTAGGAATAATAACGTGTTTGATTTGTACCTGAGTCAAAGATGGATTCTGCTGATAAGGAAAACCCAAAATAGCTTAATTTTAGCTTAACATTGGCTGGTGGGTATATCTGACACTAGACATAGTACAGAGTATCTTGTGGGTGCTGCAGGTGCTTCCTCTCCCTTCAGGGAGCTGGAGCTGGTGAAAATACCTTCTCTTTGAAGACATGGCAGATTCCTCGGTTGCAGTGAGCTAAATTTGCTAGGCTTGTTGATTCATGTGCAATATTGTGCTGGAACATTCTCCCGAAGTGAAATCAATTTTTTTAGATGTAGCCTGACAAATTTTCTGCGTGGAAGTATGTATTTGCTCTGCATTTAGGTTCCAATTTCAGAAGCTCCATACTGGTCTGAAGTCTATGCTTTCTGACAGCTGTTAGACTGCAAACCTCCCAGTCATGGTCAGAGTAGGAAAACAGCACTTTTTTTGAGATAAATCTTGGTTATTAAGTAGTTGCAATGACTAGCTTATTGTCCCCTCTAGCCCCTATGAACATCTCAGCATGTGGTTTGGCTTTGCACATTACATGGTTTGAGTAGAGGCTGTGTTCAGTAGGGGCAGTCCCAGGCTTCCTCCATCTCATCTGTTTCCCTGGCTTACATTGTACTGGGTTGAGCAATCTGTGAGTGCAGAGTGAGTCAGTTCAGCCAACTGATTGGATCAAAAACCTTCTTTTGGCAGATTAATCTTCTGCCAGGCAGGTCACTGCGCCAGCTGGTGCCACGGTCGCATAGCTGCTACTTCTGATGCTAGGGAGGAGTCTGGTGAGAGAGTGCTTCTTTCCATGGCAGCCCATGGTTTCACCAGCCTGGGTGTGACTTTGTACTGAATTGCAGGGTTGGTGCCTGGATTCTGAAGCCTGGTGAGTGGATTTAATGCAGTCATTTGTTATGCAATTCATGCTGGACTGGTTTTCAGTCTCCAAAAACACTGAACTGTAACTGCCAACAAGCTCTGAAATTGCATTAGTCTTTATTAAGGCGTTTTCGTCTTTATATATTATGTGTGATTACAAGCTAAAATGAATACTGTTAAAGTGTTTGTGGGTTTTTCTCTATTCATTGTTACCTTTATTTGTCAAGGTACTGATGTAGAGTTACTAGTCTGTAGTGACCTGGATTCTCTGTGCGTTTTTCTGAAGTTCATTCTCAAAAAGTGTTTTCTTTAGCCCATGGACATCTCCTCTGTTTATTTTTGTTTTGATTATTACCATAGCCCTTCCCACAAGCGAGTAAGGAGAACTGGTGTAAGCAGGTGGACTTTTGTGCTGCGGAGAGACGAGGGAAGTGCTGTTTCAGTACAGATCTGTGCAAACTCTCGTGCAGCTCTTTCCAGAGCGGCAATTCCAGGCAAACATCACCGAGAAGCACTTTACAGAACACAGAGATAAAGCAGCTGTTTGCTCAAGGCAGCTCCTGAGCCCAGATAGGAACTTTCCTTCTATCCCTGGGAAGTCCTGAGATCGCTCTTTAGGGTGATTGGTAGACTCTGTAGATCCAGGTGTTTCCCTGCAGGATGGATGATGCTTCAAAGTTTTGGGGGACATTATGCCAATATTTGGTCCTATTTTAGTACCTCCTTATTGGGTTTTTGGTGGAGAGAGATCTTTTATCCTCTAAGGAGAGGGAAGGAACTTGCTTTGTCTTATGACTCAGCAAATTTGTTACATTCTATCTTACCAATTTTGTTTTTCTCCTCCATTAATGCTTTTATCACTTATTGTAACATCTCTTGCCATCCACTTTTCTTATTTGTGCTGGTATTCATTCTTTTAATTTGATGTTAAGACATTTCACTTTACTTCCAAAGCCCTCCTAGTGGTGTACAGACTACTGCCTTTACGATGCCAGTTATAAAATGCTTTTGCAAAACTTTCATGTTAGCACTTGAGTGTTTCCTCCAGCCCTTATTTGGTGACAGTCCCATAAGAATCCGCAAACGTGTTTTGGAGGTGTGAGGTGTGTGTGTTTGTTTTCCCTCAGATTCTTCCTCTGTTGTAATGTTTAAAAACCCATGGCATGTTGTCTTGGCTAGTTGTCAGACATATCCATTCTCTGTTATTTCAATCTCTCTTTCTTTCCCCTCCTTTCTCATCTTTTCCCACATGTAAGCTGTCTAAGAAAGGAAAATTAATTTTGATTTCTTTTGAAGACAGTCAAGCCCACTGGGGGCTTGGTCTGTGATAAGGACCACAGTACTAGGATCTCCCTAGTAGTCCATGGAAACTTTTTCTGCAGTGCCTGCTCCTCAGCCTTAGTACTTTTCCTTCTAGCAGGTTTTTTTACCCCAATCCAACAATTACCATTTTCTACTTTATATAAATTTTGGAAAACAGTCACAGCTCAAAAAAAGTCTAATCATTTCACCCAAAATGAAAAAAAAGTAAAAATCAAGTATCTTGTTCTTGCTCTTGATTTGTGATAATCTTAATTAATAATGGTAACTTAATTACAGTCATTGTGATTGGAAGCTCTCTCTTAAGGAACATGATGTTTACTACATGTATGGAAAACATGCTGTAGAAATAAAACTAGGATTTGAAGCTGACAGGCTGTGCTTGAATAAGCCAGCTGAATAAATTATCTCTCTTGGGATGGCAAGTTTATCTCACCCTCCCAGATTTCTCTTTTCTCTCAATTTTATCATCTTTTCCTTCTCAGTAACAATATCACAATATTCCTCCTCCTCTCTTAGCATTAATTGTCACAGTTCTATGCTATAGATATATATTTCTAAGGTCATAATTGCACTTTCACTGCTATTTAGTGAAATGTGTCAAATAGCTTAATGAAAAGTTGTCTTAAAAGACGTGGGCTTTTAATATAATTGGAAAAAATGTGAAAAATATTTATGACTAAAACATAGTTACTAGAGAACAACTTTGTAAAACTAAGAACAAGATCAACTCAAAAATTCTTCGCTGAAATAAGCAATTTGGAATCAACATGCATATAATGGAGAGTGGAAATAAATTCTTCAATTAGGAACAAGTTATTTCTACTAAAAACTAGTAATAAAACACAATCTTTTCCTCTTTTTTTTCTTTTTTCATATAAGGGACCATAGTTCACTGTGATCATTTTACTTGCCTTGTACATGTATGAAATCAAAATTTTTATTCAGTGAGTGCTGCTTAAAGCTCTGAACCCTGGAAAATCCCATATTTAAGCACTTATGTAAGAAAATATCAGTAATAAAGCTTAACTGCCTAGTATCTCAGTATAAAAATGTAATTTTACACCTATGTGAAATACACTGCTGCATTTGGAACCAAATCTTGGACAATATTAGATGATGCCAAAATGCTGATCACTTAACAAAGACTGTAGATAATTACAAGATTAGCCAAGAGCTGTGAGATCTGTTAGGTGATTTCCCAGGGTAGTGTTGCTTATTTTATGAAGATGGTATTTGCTTAAGATTTTTATACACATATATATTTGCTCTTTTTTATCCTTTCAAGCCCTTAAGACAGTTTATAATCCTTTGGGTTCTCCTCTCCTCTCCCGCTCCCGCTCCCGCTCCAACTAAGGAGCACAAAATGAACTTTGAATGCATGCAATGCTGATTCCATTCTTTTCTTCAAGACAGTCTTTCTTGCTTTATACAATGGAAGTGAAACATCCTCTGCTTGACCTCCAAAGACCTTTCTGACATGTTGCACACTGTTCCCTGATGTTGTGTACTCTATATTTCATAGTATCTGTTTCACTGCCCAATAATATTTCCTTCTCTTTTCTCTTGTCCATGTTCTGCTTGTTTCTTCTTACATGTCTGGTTGTTGAAACCTCTCTTTTCCTCTGGGAAATAGCAGCTGCTCAAGTTCAGTACTTAACTGATGAACACCAGATCAAAGAGCTGAAGATGGGTCTTTAATCCAAAAGTTTATTCATTTGCAGTGTATGAAAGACTCCTGAAACTTCCTGGATCAAAACACTGAGAGGGTTGCCTCATGCTATTTTTTTCATTATGCTCAGACATCTACTTGTAAAGAATCCAGATGTTGACACAAATCACCCAAATACTTAAGCAAGGATGGGAAGATCACTCCCTCATAGTGTATGACAGGGACAGTGCTGGATGGAAAATACGACATTTGCCTTTTGATTTCTGTGCCAGTGGGAGATGTGTTTCTTAGAGTTGCTGACTTTCTAACCAAGGCATTGACTCCTTAACTGAGGCCACTTCTCTCCTTCCTGCCCCAGACATCATAAAAACAGATTCTGGGCTGAAATAGGTGGATAGGAGAATTTCAAAAGTTGTATGAACATAAGTGACTTGAGCATGTGTACTGGAGTGCAGTGCAGGATTTTAGGACATTCCTCCACAAGCAGCATCAGTCCAGTGGCATTTTCCATTATCAGTCAATATAGCTCTAATTGTGGTTTAGGTTAATAGAGGCTTCAGTTATGAATAACTGTAATAATATCATACATATTTTTTCTATCATATTCCCTGCACAGCAGAGCTCTTCCCACAGCTTCTTTCCCTGTTAATCCAGTTTATCCATGTTTTCAGGCTATAAAATTCATCCTTGACTAATAATACTGATAGAGAAAAGACTGTGTTTAATACAGTTCTCTGGTTGAAACATTAGACACTGCTTTTCAGCTTCCAGGAAGAAATAAAACAAAACGGTGCTGAAATCATTTGTGACAAAGCAGGAAATGGCTTGGGCATGCTTTCTTACTCTTGTCCTCAGACATGATTATGTTCTTCTGCTTATTGTATATTGCCTTTTCAGCATGAGGATTAGACTGCAATGAATAAATTATGAGGGAAAAAGTATATTGCTGTCGAAGAATAACCAGTTTCATTGGATACTGCATTCAGAAGAATGCTCAAGCAGTATTAGAGGTAGTTTCTGACTTCTGTTGTGCAGTGTTGTAAGACAAAGAGTAGTGTCCCTCTGACTTTTCATGTTCTCCACTGTTACTGCTCTGTTCTTCTTTGTGTAAAGCCATTGGAAAAATTATTACTCCAAGTGAATCATTTGCTAAAATGATTTGTATACAGATAAATAATTTGGGGAAGAGATAGAGAGATTTAGGAAAGAAGATCCCACACAGAAAGTGGACATAGTTTGAAAATTCCTTTTAATAGTGAAATATTTCTGCTTGGGTGTGTTCCTGAGATACTGGCATCCCAAACTTAGAATGTGAGTAAGTTTCACCTGTGTGCAAGGATGTTGACAATAAAGGTTTGTCCCTGTCACTATCCCTGGGAGCAGCTGGGCTCAGCCACATGAGATTAGACACAGGGACCCAACATCTTTGTGGACTGAACCCTGTCAGTACCTCCCCACCACCATTGCTATCAGCTGTTATCAGTGTAGGAATTACTGTTCTGTCCTTTGGAGAAGACTAAGAGTGAAACACTTCCAAACCAAACAGCTCTATGATTCTGTAAGGTACCTGATTTCACCCCCATGTAGCTTTTAAGCAACAAGACTCAGCCCAGGCTGAGGGGCTTCATGCCTGTAACAAGTTCCATTGGGGGCTGGCCTCTTCTCTCAAGCAACTAGCAAAAGGAGAAAGGGAAATGGCCTCATGTTGCACCAAGGGAGGCTTGGGGTGGATACTGGGAAAGATCTCTTCATTGAAAGGGTGGTTAAGCATTGAAGCAGACTCCCCAAGGAAGTGGTGGAGTTACCTGGAAGTGTTCAAAAAATGCTTGGACATGGCACTTTGCGATATGGTTTAGCAGACATGGTGGCATTTAGTTGGAGGTTGAACTGGATGGTCTTGGAGGTCTTTTCCAACTTTAGTGATTCTATTCCATAACACTGGAGGGTTAAATGCTTCCAGGTAGCTTCACCCTGCAGCTTCACTCAAGAAAGGGAAGCTTGACCAGCCGATTGGAGTCCCTTTTTTAAGGGTTATCTAAAGCTGTGCAGGCAACTCAGACATGCAGCACCATGCACTCTAGCTCAGAAGACTTTATGTAGGCAGTAGAATGTCCTGGCTTAAACCCAGGTGAAAACCCACATTCATTTCTACAATGAGAACAGTCAGAAGAAACATTTGGCAAGGGGAAGCATCCCCACTGAGGGCACTGACAAGGAAGGAATTGCACATGTGGTCTGTACTTTGCAATCACTGAGTGGCAGCAGGCACCCTGTGAAGTTCACAGCTGCTACCTCTAAATTTGCTTGTGTTTCCCTGTGGTCTTACTCTGGCACTCTGCTTCCTACAAGTAGTGCTCACCCCTCATGGGATGCTGAGACACATGGAGGGAGAAAGAAGCCATTGCTGGTTCAAGAGAGAAGCATCATGCTACAGCTTGGTTCACAGGTAGTGTTTTCCAAGAGGGAGTCGGACCCATGGTCCCATCTATCCAGCCTTGGGAGAGAGTAGTCTATCCCCACTGATTTTAACCATGAAGTAAAGGACCATTTAACATTCTTCCTCTGTGCTCTGGAGTCCTTGTAGATAGGCCAGAAATATCTAGCCTTCAATGCTTTTCAATGCAAATTTGATTTATTTGTTACTGCCAAAATGTGTGCTTTCTGTTTTGTTTACATTTGGAGAATTGTGGTCTTATACAAATTGTCATCACTTCCAAGTAAAATAACCTATTCCTTGATATTACTTTTCCACTTCAAAGATAGACTGAGGGGCTGGAAGTGTCAATATGTTATTAATTTTACAGTGGCAAGTTCCTGGAACCAGTCATTCAGATGAAGAGCTGTGATAAAGTGGAGCAGTTTAAAATTACAGCAAGTTCAAGGTAGATACAGTACCTCATTCACAGTATCTTCAGGCAAAATACTGAGATGAAATTGGTGAACTTTGGTGGATTGTTTGTTAATCACACCAATGAAGCTAGTTGATGAAATAACCTGCCCTTGCAAGGTAGGGTGCAGCCATTCATTTCTGTCTTGTCATTCATACAGTTTGTTCAAGAAATTGCTTTAAAAAAATGAATTAAAATTGATGCAAGTAGTAGGTACTTCAGATGCAACTCGTGAATTCCAGCAATGCCCATTTCACAGGGGCAAGGGAAACAAAATGCACTTTCATTTTTCCCCCAATCATATTTGATTAAGATGAACTAGATTTGCGTGATTGTAGACAGGAAAATAGCTCTGAGGGAAGGGTATCACCTTGGCTTGCAAATTGACCCCCCAGAGTGCTGAACTGTATTTGCTCAAGTCCACGGAGGAAAGGAAGATTGTGCCACAGTGGCAGTAGAACAGTGAAGTAGCAGGCTTCAAAAACTGGCTCTGTGTGTCCCTCCTCGTGTGTTACGCTCAAGTCTTTTTACATGTACTGGCATCTCTTTTCACACAAATTTAATGTGAAAAGTCCATGTTTCAGAGCCTCACTGAAGCAATGTGATTTTTCTGTGTAGTTACCTTCTACCTCCCACTGCTGCTATAATAAGTGCCAGTTCATTACAGCAGTCAGAATGTTCTTTCTCAGGTTGCTGAGCCTCTCTGGTGTATTGCTGCTGCCTGGAGTGAGAGCCATGCTCCTGTTCTGTCCTGTCCTGTTCCCATGGCTTCGTGCTGCCTTTTGACACCACAAGTCTATTTAATCCATGGAAATGGCAGAAGACTCCAAGGTTTCCTGCATGAAGTGGTTTTGTGACGTTTTGATGTTCACACACAGTGCTTGCTCTCATTGAGCAGGCAGTGACGAGGGAAGAGGTGGCCAGAGGAGTTGGGGAGACCTTACCTGGTGGGCCCCTGTATTGCTCACCCAGCTCACCTGATTTCAGCTGCCCTGCTGAGGCCAGCTCAGCCCACCTGACATGTGAGCCTCGTAGCAGTGTCCAAGCAGGGCACAGAGCTGGGCACAGAGAGACCGTGCATTGCTCTGACAGTGCTTGTGCAGAAATGGGTCAGACCCCTTCCTGAAAGTATTCCCAGCTCCTCCTGCAAACAGCAGCAAATACAAATAATAACTCTTGCTGTGTAGAAGAGCCACAGACAGCGGAGGAGGAACTCATGCATCATGCTGAGGAGCGTGAGGGTGTTGTGTGCAGGGGGGACTGGGAACAGCAGCTCTCGCTCTTCTCATGCATTTGGAGGACATGGAGGAGCACTATGAGCATGAGACAATCCTGAGAAGCATTTGTGTTGAGAGTCCATGTTGAATTTGCAGTACAGGCAGCACAAAAAGTGTACTTTGATTTGCAAATGGCTGCGTTCTATATGCAAATTACTGAAAAAAGATAAATGTGGAACCCCACAAAGTTGCTTTTAGTTAATGTCAGAATGGAATCCAATCTTAATGAATACAGCCTAAACTTTTAAAGAGCTTTCACTTAATTGGAAAAATGTTTATTTGCTGTGTTCATCTTTTTTTCTTAATGAATATTTGAGATGTGCTTTGAATATATTGCATAACATCAATAAACATTTTACTAGCAATATGTCTGGATTTGTGTATGTTTGAATAAGTTAACTTTGCTGTTTTTATACCAGATTGTAATGCAGGAACTCTATTATCCATCTTGCAGCCTGCAAAATAAGCAACAATTTAATGACTCGCTGGGACTAATTAAAAATGAGTCTTGCTGTTCACTCCTTACTTTCACATAGATAAATTTGGAAGTAATACATCAAGACTTTAGACAGTTTCTTGTCCTTTTATACGTTCCACCTGATCTGTGAAAATAGCCTGCTCACTGCAGGTAACTTTCAGGTGGGAAAGTTTTTCTCCTCTTTATGAGACTGTGAGACCAGTGTGAAGCTCTTCACAAAGGGAGACAGGTTGCTCCCAGTCTGGTAGAGCAGAATTTGAGATGGGTTTTCCAGAAGGTAAGCACAATGTCCAGGGCTTTGGCTGTGTAAGGGGCTGGACACAGTGGGAAAACTGCTTTTTTATGAACAAATGGAGCTGACAGTGTGACAGGATGGTTTGCAATAAATTGAGAGGGCAGAGGTGCAAAGGGCAAGAGATTGTAGATGAAAATGGTATTTGGAAAAGCTGTGTGCTGATATGCTAGACAAGTGGTAGTAGCAGAGGATTTTTGTAGATAAAGGGATTCACTATTTAGATTTTTGTATGGCTGTGGTCCTAATTTACATGAAAAGAGATGAGAATATGGAGGTTTAACATATTCTCTCTTTACCACCCTCTCTTGTCTTTGGTGGTTTGTTTTTTGGTTTTTTTTTTTCCCCATGGTAGTATTTTTCAATTAATTCCTCAATTTGAAAAGAAAAATGCCTTTCTTCTCAGACTATAGGAAAGCCTCTAGAATTAAACCATTAAGTTTTAGAGCTGTGTGATTTTTCACATTCATGTTGAAATAAGGTTTTATTTTTGTACATAAAGGAGGTGATATCAGTCTCCAGATCAAAGGATCTTGTTTTCTATTCATTCCACCCATGAGGTTTCTAATTTTTTGACAGCAAGAATGACGTAATAAAACAATCATGAAAACTATTTAAATCAAACTTATACTACTGGAAAGAGATAGAGGCATAGGAGAATGTTTCATTTTAATTTAATTCTATTTTTAACAGGAATAATTGAAGATTTCTTTTACCCAGATCTCTATTATTATTTAAGTTTTAAGTAAATATACACACTGCCTATGTCTGCCAGGCAAATTCTAATTATTTTTTTAAATTCAGAAATATTGTGGATTTATGGCACTCCAAATTTCCATGGACAAGTAAACTATGATTAGGCAGGCAAGGAAACCTCTACCCTGCCAAATGAAATTGGCTTTCATGTTAATTATAGAAAATAATACTGTTACAATAAGATCAAAATTTCAAAAAGAAAAGATGAGTACCTTTACTCATTACTAAATTAAAATGTATGTGATGGATAGTTTAGCAACAGCTTTCTCCAGCAAACTTTCTTAGGGACTCTTCTGGCACCCTGCAACTAACACTGAGGTTTCTTATGGTAGATACTCTGATTCAGACATGTTGGCTTTATCGAACTGAGGATGTGGCTAATGAATTGTTTAAAACGTGAGGGGAAAAAATGTTGCATCTCTTCACCTCCCCAAAATGTACAATTAGTCCTGAGTACTATTTCTCAAGGTGCAAGGAAGTATTAAATCATCTATTTTTTCATATTTTTGCTAAATGTGTATTATCTACCTATATTAACTGTAGAGTATACAAGACATTTTGATCACTATCTGGAATCTATTTTTTCTAATTTTTTTTTTCTCTATAAACTTTTAGCATCTTTCATGAGCAAATTAGAGTGCTGAATTGTGTGGAGAGCAGAAATGGCTAATTTATCTGGGAAAGGGTGGCAATGAGAAGCTGCCACATGTTTTAATCTAAAACTCCATTAACTTGTTGACTACTATTGAAGCTTTTCAAAGCTTTGTATCTGTTCTTTGTGTTTCTCCATTTCTGAATATTCATCTTAGAGACATGCAAAGGTTGAAGAGGTAATGCAAGGTAAGGTCGTATGAACTTATCTTGATTATGCCCTTTGTGCACCATATTTGATGAAATACTTCAAATGGGCATATCTCAAATATAGTGGCTTCTAACCGGTTGGACATTGCAGACTCAAAATCTAAAACCTACTTATTTGCTCTCACTGCTCAAATAGTTCTGAATCCCACATGCAAGGGTGGGATCTGACAGAGATTGTGCATTTTTCTGGTAAGTGGAGAGGTTTTCATCTTATCCACGCTGGATTTCTTTCTTTGTAGGGCAACACCTGGTTCTTGAAATCAAAAGTATAAGAAAAATTAGAACACAGAAATATTGCATGAATAGCAGAAATTGAGAATTTATCTTGGAAAAGATTGTGCTTAGCAGCTGCCACACAAATGTACAAGGTATGATCAAATGGTAATATGTGAACTGAAGTAGGTGTTTCAATCTCTCTAAAACATGTTATAAACAAGCCTTGTGAACTAATCAGGTCGGTTTTATATCCTTTGTATCATATTTCATTATAAAATAAATAGGTGTTTCCTGTTGCTGATGAACTGTTGAAACAACATACCCAAATGCAGAGAGGTTAAATTATCTATTCCTTATAGCACTTGGGCACTTCTTGAAGATCTAAAAATTATAACCTGATATTAGCAATTTCTTCTGTTTTCTTTTTATACGATCCCAAAATTGCATAAACTTGAGATGTTGTTTGAACACACTCGACAACAGCTTTGCCTCACACCAAGCACTAAAAGAAATTAAAATTTGTAACATTTCCCTGTTTATTTCTGTCCCTACCAGCTGCCTTCCTTTGCTAGCACCAATGGTTGTGTGTCAACTTCATGAACCAGCTGGGGAAAAAAGCCCCATTCTCTGACCTGATTCATCACAAGTCTATGTTCAGTAAGCAGCTAAAAATGGGAAGACCATGTAGGGAGGGAAAGTAATGACCAAGGGGAATGGAGATCGGGGAGGACTTCTATATTTGGCAGCTGTGTTTGATGTCTTTGATAATGAGGGTGGTTGCTGAGGACTGTAGGCTCATGCTACACTTAGCGCAGTGAAACTGCAGGCTGCCAGACAAGGATAGTCCTGCTTCTTCTCCATCCCTATGGATTGTAGGCCAAGTCTGTGAAAAGCAAACCAACCTAAACATAAGTTCTCAATTACATCTTATTTTTAAGCAGACTTGTAACCTCCTCCTTGCTATACCAAATGCAGGTGGTAGAAGTGACTTTACTATCAAGGTATGGGATATGGAGAAGAAAATTGATAGCCTCATGTATGAACTGAACTTGTTAAGCAGCAAATAGCAGTCCTCATTCCTTGCTTTACATTACTTGCTGAAGCAGGGAAGTTCACTTGTGTAAGGGAGTGAGGTCTTGTCTGTGATTTTTATTGGCATTTTTTTTCTCTAACTTCCTGGATTTTATAAAAAAATTTCTACCTTGGAGCTACAAAATGTCTTCTGAAAAGCAGTAGACTTCTTATTTTGGATCTTCCAAGACTTTAAATATCGATAGTGCTGTTATAAATTGTGGCCACCAAGACTGGCCTCCATAAACTAGAATACTGAATGCACAGTAAAGATGAACCCTGCTCTTAGAGTCTTACAATTTAAATAAGAACTGAAAAACAAGCTTTATTCGTCCTGTTAAAAGTGAATTGAATCTCAGTGAAATTAAACAGGAAATCTTCCTTCTGCAAAAGTGAGTCAAATTCCTGATTTTTATAAAAAAAATTTCCCTTCTTTTGGGCTTGCTCAGAGAACAAAGAGAAGAAATCAGGTTTTCTGAATCTCGACCTTGCATCTTAACCAGTCATTCTGGTCATCTTTCTTTACTATATACTTTAAATTGCCTTGTTAAGAGAAGGCAGGACTGCTTGGTTAGTGCCAGAGAAACTGATTAAATCCCTTTAGCTGAGAGAAAGGTGCATTGGTTATTGTTAAACAACATGTCCTGGATGCAGCCTCAAGCTTAAAAGGTCATTAAACTATTGAGTTTAGCAGCTACTAAAGGACAATTTCTCTATTTGCCTTTTGTCTTACATTCCTTCTTCAGGCCTCTGGTGTAGAGGTCCACCACAAGAAAACCCCAAAACCCTACACCGTTGAAGCTGTCCCTAATTATGTGAAGAAAACAGAATGAAAAAGATTAATAAGGAGGGAAATAAAATAAAGGTAAAACTCCAGATTACTCTCCAGACAAATGAGATGAGAATGAAGGTCACTATTAGAATCACAATACTGGGCTAAATTTTCATCTGGCTGGGAGAAGAGTATGAAAATCAGAAA
The DNA here is from genome assembly GCA_013399225.1 of Rhipidura dahli. Lineage (NCBI taxonomy): Eukaryota > Metazoa > Chordata > Aves > Passeriformes > Rhipiduridae > Rhipidura > Rhipidura dahli. Next base: position 1,086,818 of record VXAC01009004.1, on the reverse strand, counting down.
ATGTTCATGATCAAGGAGCTGTAGAAGGCCCTTTTGGTTTGCCAGGGAAGGTAAGCTCATCTGACCTTCAGTAGGAGTGCACCCATTGGATTTGTTAACATTTGTGTGCAGAAGCTGTCACTCTCAATTAACAGTTGAAGACTGATTTAATACTGTCACTTGTAGATCGGTATGCAAGTGGGTGGAAGAAGGCAGAAAGAAAACATGTCTGACTTTGGCTTTGTTCTCATATCAACCCTTTCAGAACTGCGATGCCTGTATTTATGTTTCTTCCTGAAACATAAAACTTGCCAGAATGATGACCTCCAGTACAAAAAGTATTTTAAGAACGTTTCCTGTTACCATTTATCCATTATTTCCTTTGCCTCTTGCTGCATAGGTTGTCTGAACCAGTGTGGTAAGTGACAACTGGTGATAGTAATGAGGCTGCAGACTTCTCTCTAATTGAGCCCTGTTACTCTTCCTATTAAGTTGCAGGATGTGTGTTGCCTCATTAATCCAAACTACTGCTGTAATTTCTTCTCCCCATTCCCCAGCTCACCCTCAGCCTGGTATTAATGCAGATAAGGAACGCCCTGTCTTACATTCCATGTGCAGGAATTAACTGCTGATTGCTGCTACTTTTATTGGTCTGACTAGGACCACCTGGTAGCTCCTCAGTCAACCAGAGGGAGTTGTAGGGTGGCATTCACTGCTCTCAATAATGGATAAGATCTTGATGCCCGTGTTGGTCACTCAGCACCAGGAACGGAGGAGCTTGGTAGCCAGGTCACTCTGTCTGGAGCTTAGGTGTTGTGTCTGAGCTGTCTGCCAGAGCAGTAGACAGAGGGCACCTCTTTGGAAAGGCATGTCAAGAGTTAGGAGACTGTCAGCACAAATTCTGCGTTCTTATTGTCTGTGACCTTCCCTTCTGAGGGCGGGCAGCGGGGGCTGCAGGAGCCTGGGATCCATCCACTGCAGGTAAGCACATCTCTCTGGTCAGAGGTAGGAAGGTTTCTCTGTGCCATTATAACTATCTAATAACTAGTGCACTCTCATAGTCTGTGTTTATGAACTGGACGTTGCTCTTGCTGCTGTAATTTATGCCATTTCATGTGTGGATGTGCTCGCACTGAGCCTCTGAAGGACTGTGGTGGACTCTGCTTTAGCCCAGAGGTCTGGTGTTGTGCCCAGGCACAGGGTGTGTAGCAACCCCTCCAGCTGCTGTGGGGAGAGTTAGTGAGTGGTTGTCATAGGTAGAGTACAAACCTGGATGGTTTTCTTAATGCTAGCTCCTGCCACCCTTCCCCAACCCACCCTGCCTTCAGTGTATTTTTTCCTGCCCGAGGAATCACTGAAAATACCTATATGCTCTTTGGTGGACAATTGTAACAGCTTTTTATTTTAATCTGTAGCTAGTGCTGGTAGAGAAGGATTATGTGGTTTGTTAGTGTGAGTTTGCTGCTCTTGGCTAGTGCAATGGTGGTTTTTTTTTTTCTTTGTGTAATTACAGATATATTTATCCAACTTTATGTGATAGTAATGTTCTGATTTGCAGAGAGACACATAAATCAGGAATACTATGCATTGGAAAGCAGTTGAAAAACACAACACATTTTCGAAGAGATTTCATAATAGAGTATATTTTTTATGGTGTTTGAGTATTTTTTTTTGCCTCAATTCTACAGAAAAAGCATTAAACTGTGAGTTAGAATTGTAAAACTCATGGCAAAACATTAATAATCAGTGGCTGTGTAGCTGTACAAAACATCATGCTTACTTTCAATAAATTTTCACAGTCACATTCTTCTGGTTGCAGGATAACCTAAAGCTTCAGGAGTAAGAGAATTTTCATCATGATACAAATGACTATTGAGGAAAAAAAAAAAGAAATTTGACACTATATAAACTGGAAACTCCAGTCTAGAAATTTTTGTATACCAATTAAGATAAAATAATGTCATTTAAACTTGAAAATTAAAATGCTGCTCCTTTAAGGTAACATGTTTCATCTTTACATTGTCAAAGACAACTGCAGTGACTGTGCCAACACACCTTCAAGGTACAGTGGTAGCACTCTGAAATTTGACAGGTTGAAGTTTGGAACAGAATTATAGTGACAACCTTGGCACTTTATACCTCCCTTTAAGGTAGAAACCCAGAAAACAGTACCCCATTAATAATAATTGTGTATGTTGGCATAATGTACATGCCTGAGGGAAAGGAAAGAGGGCTAAAGTGTCATAAATGAGGATGAAATGAACCAGCAGAAATTGGTTGCTTAATAGATGTGATTTTTTAAACTGCAGGTTAAACTTTAAGCACCCTGGCAACCTTAAGGAGAATTCAAAGTGATATCTTAAGATGATAGGCTGCTTATAGGGGTGGTGATGCAAGTGCTTTCAGCACATGAATTGTCTGTTACCTAGACTGTTGCCTTTCAAGGGATGCAGTCAACTGAAGGTCTCATTTGTTGGTAAGTGGAAAAACGAGATGCTAGGTAAGCTGTTTTTCTACACAGAAAGTCTTTGCAGAGGCAATGAAGACTGACCATGTCTGGGGAGTCTGAATGGTGGCAAAAGAAAAGCAGAAATCACATGGCCGAGTGAAAATTTCCAAGCTTTTGAAAGAATAGCAACGTTGGAGGCAGTTTTGGTTTATTTGTTTGGTTTTGCTGGTTTGTTTTTTTTTTTTTTTAGTTGCTGGTTTTGTGTTTGTTGGGGCTTTTAAAAAATTATTATTTTGGTGGTTGTTTTTTGTTGTTTGGTTGTTGTTATTTTTTATTAGATTTCTAGTCCTTTAGGATATATGCAATTTATGCCTTTGTATTATTTTTTTCCTCTTAAACTATGAGATCCAGAAATCTCCTTTTGAAGTGGAAGTATTGGGATGTTTTAAACTATTTTTACTTTTATAATTGCAAGTAGCAGATGAGAAAAAAAACAGTATTTGGTGTCACTCAAATTATGTTGTCTAGCTTGCTTCCAGCTCCATGTATTTGACAAGACTTCCTAGCATCTGTTTTGCTTTGGTCTGAAACCCTTGAGACAGCTTTTGTTGTGCAGAAAGTAAGCTAAGAGCATGGAGAGTCATCTGGTAATGTGATCCTGCAGATCCAGATGCAGGACTCAGCTTATGAAGGCAGCAAATGTGGCTCTGCCAAATGTTCTTGTCGTGTACTTTTAACAAGACGTGTTGTCTGATAACTTCAGCTGTAAACCCCTGGGCCAGCCCAAGCTCTGAGAAGGATGCTCTGACATGCACAGAGTGTCACTCTGCCAGCCTGGAGCATCTGGAAGAGTAGGCTCCTGCTCTGCTTTTCATTGAGTGTCATGGGGTTCCAGGAAAGGTGGGATGGTGGGCACAAAAGTAAAACTATAGCTGGATGCAAATTAAAATGTATCAAGCTAGTCATGAACAGCTCTACTTCATATTGCAGGTGGTGCTTTTAATCTTGCTTCCAAGGGAAGCCTATGTGCTTATTTCCAAGCATGATGTAGACGTGATCAGAAATTTCATAAGACCATCTGCTTGAATTTCACTCTATAGTATCTCCCATGTGATAATTGGTGTATTTATTAAGATTTCTAGTAAGCTTTATTCTTCCTGAAGATAAAGCCACACTGAAAAAAACAGCAGGTAGACTGTGCATTTGTAAAACTCCCTGTCTTAACAGGGAGCTTCCTTCTGTTCTGGTGGAGTGCCAGCTCTGCCATACTCTAAATAGCTTTTCATTATCATTTAATACCTGTGCACATGACAGTGTGAAAAGTGCTTATTTTAATGCTTTTTTATCGCTGCTAAAAACCTGTTCTGTTATATATAAGTTTGTTTTTCTCGACACATGATATACCTGAGGTAAGTCATGACAGTACTATGGGTTTTTCTTCTTTTCTCGCCCCCACTGAATTTGAAGGAAGAAACTTCAGGTTCTTAGAAATCTGTAATAGTGATGCTTGCCAGGTGGTTAAGGATATATCTGCTTGTTTCCTCTGTGTGTAGAGGACCTGTGTAGAAAGGCAGAAAGAGAATGGAAAAATTTTTGTCAGAAATCTTATACTCAAGAGACAGAAAATTTAAAGATGGCCTTATTTCTTCTTCCTAGCTGATATTGTTAGTTTAAGTATTTCTTTGTGTCATTTTTCTCTCCTCTACAGCCCATGGGAGGGCAGGAAAAATCTGAGGTAAACATGTCTTTAGACTATTTCAGGTTTAAGGTCCCAGAGTGAAATCTCTGTTTGCTTCTGCAGGTTTCTGAGCCCTGAGGTGAATGGGTCCAGGGGGATCATCTGTTTTGCTGTTTCAGTTTAGCACTTTAGTGAGGCCACAAAGTGAAAGTCATCCACAGGCAGAATTCAGACTGCTTTTCACATGTGTTGGTGCTCATCAGGGTACAGAGTCTGTTGGTGGAATTAGCTCAGCTGCTTCTCTGATAATGCAGCCCTGATGCAGGAATTTGGACACTGTACAGCCCTATTGCTTCTTCTCTGGGCCTCTAACTCAGAGGAACCACTCAAAATCATTGGCTGTGGTGCATCAGGCTGCTGGGTTTTTGAGTACAGGTCAGAGATGCCCTGGCTCCACTGGAAGTGGCTCTGCAATGATCCTTATAGATTTTGCCTCTTCCATGCCTGGGCTGTGGGCCACAGTACTGGACAGAAATAGCCCCTCTTTGTGTTCTCTTCTGTCTCATTTTTCTTGGAGATCCCATGATGCAGCCTAGGACGTTTCTGGAGTGTGTGGAAGATAAATTCCTGTCACGGCTGGTAGGTGAGCCTACCAGGGCAGTACCCTGCTGGACTTTCTGTTTATGAACAGAGGGGGGCTGGCAGGAGGTGTGGCAGTCTTGGGCACAGCCACCACAAAGTGATAGTTTCTGATTCTTGGTGACGTAAGGAAGGGGGTCAACAAAACCTCTGCTTTGGACTTTCAGAGGGTGGACTTTGGCCTGTTGAGGACACTGGTTTGAAGAGTCCCTTGGGAAAGAGAAGGAGAAAAGAAAGGCAGGTCCTTTTTGACCAACCTGATTTTCTTTTGAGGCCAGGTAACCCACCTAGTAGGTGAGGGAAAGGCTGTAAATGTTGTCTAGCTGGACTTCAGTAAAGCTTGCAATACGCTCTCCCACAGTGTTCTCCTGGAGAAGCTGGCAGCCCATGTCTTGGCCAGGTGTGCTCTTTGCTGTGTTAAAACTGTCTGGGTGGCTGGGCTCAGAGAGTGGTGGTGAATGGAGCCACGTCCTGGTGGCAGCCGGTCACTGTGCTCCCTCCAAATGCCTGAAAGGAGGCTGCAGCCAAGTGGGGGTCGGTCTCTACTCCCAGGCAACAGCAGCAGGACAACAGAAAATAGCCTCAAGCTGGGCCAAGGGAGGTTCAGATTTGTCATCACGAAGAATTTTTTCTGCTGCAAGGGTTGTAAAGCATGGGAACAGGCTGCCCAGGGAGGTGGTGAAGTAACCATCCCTTGAAGTGTTTGAGAAACAAGTGGATGTGGCACTTAGTGCTGTGGTTCAGTTGGCATGGTGATGTTTGGTCAAAGGTTGTGATCTTGTCTGTATTTTCCAGCCTTAACTATTCTATATTTTTGATTTTACAGTTGATTTTGATATGATATTTTAGTGTCTTCAGCCACTAGATGAAAATTGCATACACATCTTTCTTTTCTATCCAATGATAAACAATAGTATGTGTGAATCGGGTCATTCACCACCACAGCTCATCAGATAATCTTTGAGCATACCAGTAGCTGATGAAACAGGTACTTCACAGACAATTTCATGGCTCTATCCAACAGAAGATTTAATCTTCCACAAACAGCAAAAATCACTCAAAGAAATTTCAGCACTGAAGAAAGGTGGTAGTGACTGCTGAACTGATTAAAAGAAAAAACAAACTGATTTTTGCTTGATGTGCAGTGTTGGAATTGCCACTTATGCTGTGATATAATGGACTTGGGCCTTGTAAAATCAAAACCTCAGAATGAGTGCTTGAATGCATTGTTTAGAGTGCAGTAAGGTATGCATGTGTCTTTTCTGGAAAGGTTAACATCATGTTTGTATGAATTGGCTTGATATGTGGTATAATTGTAAATAGTTCTAGGCACCATTAATAAAAAAAACTATTTTTCAACTGTCTCTGTTAGAGGAGAGTTACATTGTATTATCATGTCTCTTCTTGCTTGAAACTTTTCTGAATACTAAAATTTTGGGTAGAAATCATCTATGACTCCTATATGTCTCAAAAGATCTGAGGGAAAGAGGTTTATATGGAAAATATAGCAAAAGCAGCTCTCCTATTTCTCAGAGCAAGTGTATGAAAAGTGAATTGTTTTGCCTATGTTAGACCTCCCATAGGAATATTGCTGAGAAGCTCTCTTCCTGAAGTGGTGTTTTTTTTCTTTTTTTAATTTCTGTGAAGTCATGTATCTTTTTGCCATTTTCTGAGGGAGGGTTGTTTGGGGCATGGGTGTAATTTTTAGCTGAAATCTGATTATAAACCCCTGGAATCTGTTTTCACAGTTACAATATTACAGCTGGTTGAAACTTGGCATGCCTGTTTTCAGTGAAATGCCAAGGCTGAATTTTCTTTTGAATGAGAATGAAAACAAACATTAATTTGTCCATAAAACTGATTTTTTCAAAACACATTATTTTAGCTTCATTGAAGCACTATTTTAAGAAATTCAAAACATTGTATTCGGCTTTTAACTCCTCTAATTGTTCCATATAATAAGAAACAACATTCTAAATGATATGTTTTTGAATGAAGCGTGGCTTTTCAGAAAGAAAAAATCATAGAACTCAAAATATTTTTTGTTGTTCTATTTCTATTTGTTAATCAAAATCCCTAAAAGGAATCCTTGAAATTTAAGTTTCATCAGAATGGCCATTTCCATCACTGGTTCTGAACACAACTGGCTCATGTTAATGTTCAGAAAATGATTAAAATTTCATCTTCATGCAACATTTTCCAAGCCAGGTAGCACTGAATGAATGAGACCTCTCTGTAGCTGCTTCTGTCTATGGCCAGGAGACTGAGCTCAAGAACACTTCCTGACTTTTGGTCCTCTCTCACCTCTATCCTGTTATTTGCTCCTGAGCAGCAGCAGAGAATTTAGAATTTATTGTTAAGAGGATATAAAGTACTTCCTTGACTTTAGGGAGCTGGAAATGGAAAAGGAATATCTGAGGTTGAAGTACAGAGTAGACCAACTGTAGGTTAAAGATGAGACAATTGGATGAGTTAAGAAGGAGGGGCTGTGCTGTCAGTGATCCCCCTGGGTGCGAGCACCATCCTGTCATCAGCAAGAATACAACAAATGCCACTGAGGAGACATGCATTGTTTCCATTTTGTAGCTCCCAAGAGAGGGCTGTTTTGGCCATCTCAGTGTGCAGTGTGGTACTGTGGATTTAGCTATTTTCTCTGCTCACGTTGTACCTTGGGGGAAGTAAATAAGGAGCAGGTATTTCACTGTTTGCAAGGGGAGATACATACAACCTACACAGCAGTAAAACCTCAGACAAACGACAAGCAAGTCAGTTCTATTTAATATGGTGTAAAATTTGTTGCCAGGCAGAGCTTGTTGTTTTTGATATTTTTTAAAAGTCAATGTTCCTATGCTCTGCGTGCTTGAAATTTGTAGTAGTGGTAACTGGATTGCTGCTGCTTCTTCTTTTTTTTTTTTTAATAATTATTTTCCTTAGTTTTGCTGTTTTAAAGTTCATTTTTATTTTGCCAGTAATGTTGGTCTTGATTCTCATTATGTTTTCTGGAATGTTTTTAGAGAATATTTTCCAGAAAGCTTTTAAAGCTAGTGTTTAACTTCTATCTCAAAATTTGCATCAGGAATATCTGAACACGGGCAATGTTAAACGCAAAACTACTTTTTTGCTTTGCTCATAATGATGTTTGTGTTTACCTTCCCTTTCTCCAAGTATTGAAAGAAAGAAGGGATGCATTTGTTGTTACATAAATGTGGCTTTGTTTTGCCAAATTCATCCTTTCCTCAGAAGAAACACACAGGAGAGTCCTAGGGAGACAGTAGCATCCTGTGATTGATTTAAATTTCCTGCAGTGTATGTGATGAGATGTTTATGAATGTGGGGCAGTGCAGTTCCACAGTTCTTGCTTGTCTGAAGGTCTCTTGGATAAAGAGACTCCCTGCGTACCAGAAGGCTTTGAGGAGAAGTGACAGCCACAGAAGTGACTGCCTTCCTGAGCCACAGCCAGACCTTTCTTTTCTTCTTCAGGTATCACATTTTAAATACATATTCAGTTGCTTTCCAGATCCCTTGATAAAAGCCACAGGAGAGATTCAGTGGCCACTCCTGGAGGAGTATGAGCACTGTCAGTCCCTGCCTGTATTCAAAGAACTACAAAAACCAGTCAAATTTCTTGGTTTAACACAAAGGCACTAAAAATTTGAGGAAGAAGAGGTGAAAATGATGAGATGAAAAAAACAAATCTTGTTGGAATGTAATTCAAAAATCTATTTCTCACTAGCATTGAGAGAAGATATAGCCACAAATCAGCTATCTAAATGAAACTACAAATGAAACTGATAATAAAATTTAACATGGCAATAAGATAAGAACTAAAGGCAAGATTACAGTGTCAGTGGTAGGCTGTAGATACATTTTCTGACTTGAATTTAGGTTTACAGGTAGAGGTTTTTCTACAGTGAAGCTGCTCAAATTTTGAGGGTTTGTTCCTGGAATAATCTCTCAGAAGTAAACCTTGAACTACACTAAGCTCTATAATTATTATACCCTAGGCTATTTTTTAACTAAGATTTATCAACATTTTTCAGCTGGATTACAAAGTGTAAAGCTCCTAGGCATGCTTATGGACAATGAATAGTAAATATGCTGCCAAAGTGTTTCCTGCTCCCTTCTTCAAACCCTCCAAGTCTTTGAGTTGAAAAATAGTGCATTATCTAATCCTTTGTTATTTAAATATATAGTGGTTGGGGCTGCATTTTTCTATTGTTTGCAAGGGAAGAAGATTGCATTTCCATGGAATTTGAATTCAATTTGTCATTATTCTCCTACTTGGCAGCTGGTGCACATCTCTGGATCCTGGCCAGAAGGAAAGGTGGGAGAAGCGGTGTAAACTGATAAAGAGAGAAAATTGTTTGGTTTTGTGTACCAGGCAACCACCCCTGCTTTCCCTTTTCCTTATTTGCTAATGTATCTCGGGGTTGATTGCAATTTGAGACTGGTATCTGAATTTTAAGCATTTATCAGTAGTTCTTACATGTGAATAGGGTGTCTAACTCCTGTTGTATTGGTGAAGATCTAGGAAGTTCCTGAACAGGCTCCCCTTGTGTCTGACACTGGGCACCCCTTGCAGCCTTCAGCTGTCCATAGACTCGTGAGCCTTCTGTCAGCCCCACCTGCTGCCTGCCATCCCTCGGGCACTTCAAATGATGTGAAACACTAATGGTAAGGCAAACTGCAGTGAGCTTCAAGTCAGGACAGGCTACAGGCTCCTAGAGAGTGATTTGACTTTACCTGAAGTAGACAGTTTAAATCCATTGCCTTGACTAGTGACTATACTGGGAGCTTGAATGCTTTTCAGAGACTCTTAAGTATGGATGTTTTAATCTTGGATAGATCCCAGCCAGAGCAATTACCTTGCCTCTGATAACAGCTTGGGATTTTGGCAGCCTCAGTTGTTAATTTACATTATGAGAACTTAATTTTTGTAGAACAGCAGTTTTCACTAATAATAAACCTTTAATAAGATTTTCAGTTTTAGTGCTGGCCTTCTTTATTATTAACTACATAATGTTGTTGCTAGAAAACCTATATATAGATGTGAATACCTAGCTGGAGAATACTTAGTTCAGTAATTGTTTCAGCTGAAAGTGGTTTGCTGGGAATAATTTGTACACTGGCATGCATATAGTCTCCTTGTGCACATATACACTAAGAGCAGGTTTCTTGTATCATTTGATTTAATTTCAAATTATCCTAATAGCACTTAGCATTATTTTATGTTGTTTCCACAGAATAAATTATATCAAAAACTATTTATTGATGACTTTTTATTTGGTCTTGGTTAAAATAGTGCATGGAACAGTAGAACTCCATCCAAGAGTAGCCTTCCTCTTAATCACTCTGACTTCTGAACATAAAGGCATAACACTTTACTGGTAGTTTCCTAGGCTGCATATCACATATTGCCTGAATTGTTGTCAGTGTAGCTCCTACTTTATTTCAACAGCAATGTTATTAAAAAAAACCAGAAACAACAACAAAAATCCCAATAGTAGCATGAATATGTAAGCTACTTTATTTCCTGTTTGTGTTAGTCTAATCACAGAATCATTTGAGTTCAAAAAGACCCCCAGATCATCGAGTCTAATCTTTGACCAATCACTGCTTTGTCAGCTGAACCACAGCACATCCACTTGTTCCTTGAGTGCTTCCAGGGATGGTGTCCAGTGATGGACACCTCCCTGGGCAGTCCATTCCAATGCTTGACAACCCCTTCTATACAGAAGTTCTTCCTGATGTCCAACCTGAACCTTCCCTGGAACAGTTTGAGGTTGTATCTTCTTGTCCTGTTGCTGGTTGCCTGGGAGAAGAGTCAGACTCCCACCTTGCTATAACCAATAACATTGCTTTGTTGACTGCATTTTACAGAAGGGCTATGGGTAAATTGTCAGTCATGGAATTTGGCCTAAAAAGTTGTCATTTAAAACTGCAACAACAGAATCTGGAAATCTGCTGTCTCAGGATGTTGTATGTATGTTCCCTATCAAATAACTGAAATCAGGTCAGTGAGGAGGGGTAAGAGAATAATGTCATATAGATGCAACCAGACCTCCAGTCCTAACAAAGGGGTCTTGAATTTTTTCCCTATATATAAGTAATGCAGGCTGAAACATTTTTGCTGATGACTAGCAAAGGTAGAGGGAAGAATTAAACTTGAGTAGAATATTAAGGTTTCCTTTTGATATTTTTAAGACTTGATTTTGAAAGAAGCGCAAAATAATTAGGAGAATGGGTAGAAAATCTAACTCTTCAGTGATGAAGTTGAGTGAGGTATTTACACATATGCTGAACTTTAAACATTCAATGTATTTTTGGGCTATATCCAACAAGAAAGCATGTAATTTTCTTGTATCTAAGCTAAGAACTTAACATTTCAGATTGCTTGCTCAGTTACCATCTATCCTGGAGGGAACCAAATTTTATTTGCAGAAAAGTTCAATATTTTCTGAGGGCTTCAAATATTTCTTATGAAAATGACATAATTCAAGGACTGAATAATGATATGAATTTTAACTTGATTTTGCCTTTTCAGTTTTTAATGTCATTTAGCTTTGGAAGCTACTGCCCAATGTGAAGGCATTTCTGTATTCTGGCTTCCCCATTGAACTGAATGAGAGAGTTCAGGTTTTTAAATTAGGGTTGATGGTTTAGACTGTACAACTGTCTGCTACTAAGCCAACCCTTCTTTCACCAAAGTGCAGGCTGATGTGGTGCATAAGTCACAATTTTCCTATATTTGAAATAATTTGATATAATGTATTTTAATATTTTTAGACTTGGTGCAGTAAATGCTTTGTTTACATTTAGGTGATTTTTTTTTTTGATTTTTTATTGTGTGAAAGTTACGGTTTTGTATAAGGGTACAAGGCAAAGGGTGATAGAGAAGTAAAGACTGATAGTGGAGAACTAATCTGGTGTGTTGCTCAGAAAATTGCAGGGATTTCCTTTACGGAACATTCCCCATTATCATGCCAATGATAAATACAGCAAGTAGGAAGGTAACAGTTCCAGCAGCCTGGGTCATTCATTCAGCTTCTGCACACAGATCCCACTGAATTTGAATTGGTATTTCTAGGCTTTCTCAGGTTGAGCACACACAAGGTGCTGTCTCCAGCTGCAGATACCCAAGCAAGGGTTTGTGGTTCAGGTTGTGGCTGAGGTTATTGTGGTGTACCTGGTTTGCAGAAACCTGTGGAGTGCAATTTGTGTACTTAGCTGATAGCACAGGACAGCTGTACCTACTTTAACCATGTTTCCCAGTGGGCTAAGTGAAGTCAAGTCTTTAGCCCACACCACATGCAGAGATAGTGGTTGGTCTTTTAAGCATCAAATTAGTTATCTGCAGTAATATTCTTTGTAAGTTTCCCTGTTTTGAGCCATCTTTGTGGAACTTGAGAATATGTGACCCCTACTTGCTTCTTCAAACTTGTAACTAGCTTGAGAAAAGGAGCTAGAAAAGAGAGTGCTGACAGGGCATCTCCTTAGGATCACTCAGTGAGGAAAGCAAACAGATGTGTTCCTTGCAAAAAGTTCAGCACTTCTCATTTTAGAAAGTACTTGTTCTTTATTCCATCGTCACCTCACCCTAAAGAAGGGTTCTTTAGAAACCGGGCCAGGATCCTTTCAGATCTTCTCTCTAGAACTTTATTTTTGTAAGTCTGGTTTCTGCAGATTGTTCTCCTCTTGCCTGTAGCTAACTAGTCTTACCTTGCCTGTTTCTTGTCAAGTTTTTCCTCACATCTGTTTTTTTTCTGAGTTTCTGCTGTGTGATTTTTCTAATCTGTTTCTAATTATATAATTATTTAAAATTATATTTTCCATGTTTTTCTTCTCCATGATTCAGTACATACAAGTGCATGGGTCTGCTTTGGAGAAATATCGATTTCTTCAAATTTTTGCTAACTTGCTATTCCCACAAGGAAGGTGGCCATCCTAGATTTTACCAGGCCATGGTTTTAAATTGCTTCTGTTTGTACAGGTTCTGAGTAAAGTTTGTCATCTGATGCACATGGCCATTCTCCCCTTGATTCCTGGTAGAGCAGATTTATTGGAGTAGGTATGCTGTTCAGTGTTGAGCCTTAAACAAGGAAGGATTGGGATGCTCTGGGAATCATTTTTCATGCATGCTTCATAGCTAAGGTTGCAACTGGAAGAGTAGTCTGGCTCTACTACAAATATTAGAGTAACTAAGTGACTCTGCAATATGATACTGTATAAGATGGATACAGGGTCCATATCCTAGCACATATTGTTTCATATCACATATTTATCCTCTCACATATTTAGTGTTTCATGACTGATGTCAATGATGATCAATTACGGATGATGATGAACTACTGATGTCAGTGAAACAATTTTTTCATTGGTTTTATACATATTTCATGTGCAGTCTTTTAATCTCTTCAAGATTTATTGCATCAGAGAAAATAGTTGCCCAGCTTATTTTTAGAGTGTGGTTTATGCCTTGCCAATCCATGAATATGAAACCTGTCCCTCACACAGTTCTGCCTAAGTTCTGTTTTGTTTTGCCTTTGGTGTCTCTATAAATGGTGTTTTAATGACAAAACAACCCCAAACCCTCACAAAACTAAAAAAACACCACCAGGAAGTAGAAGTGGAAAAAAAAAGAATTTTCCAAAGGTGATGCAGAAAACAAGGATGTCAAAACTGCCAGCTGTACTTTGCTTATAAATCAGGTTGTCTTACTTTCGTGCTCAGCAATTATAACCAGGATTCTAGGTTTTCTTCATGAATCATCTCTTGGATCTGTATTCCAGGGCTACTATGACTAACTCATGCTGTACGTCTGTAATGGTGGGGTTAGAGAGGCAGGGTGCTGCAAAGGATGCCATTGCTCAGAAGTTGCTGATGTGGTGACTTTGTACCAACAGAGTCCTTGTCACACCCTCCAGTAGTGGGCCAGTGATAGTGACCATGTGGGTCACCTATTCTGAGCTCCAGTACTGAGGAGAGCACTGTCCTCTGCAGTACTCTACTGTGGAGCACAGCTTCGCCGTCAGATCTTCTTGACAGGCACTACTCTGATCCTGTTTTAATTTGTCAGGGCAAATAATGTCTGAGATTTCTAAGAGCAGTGTTGCTTGCAAGCTATGGATTTGGACATCATGATGGAATGTACAATGTACATTCCCTTCTTTATACCCACTGATGATGAAAGACAGGCATGGATACAAAGATGGTATCCAACTTTTCACAGAGCTCAGTTCTAGAAGGCTGTTTTTTTGCAGACCACCTCTGTTGTGTGCTGGGCTGCGTGAACAGTGCATGAGCATATAAAATCACAGGTACTTGTCTGTGTGCTGCTCCAGCTGGGGCCTGTTAATCCTGTCAAATAGACCATTTCTGTGCCTCTTTCCCTAGGAGAATGTAAATCATAACTTTCCATTATTCTTGGTTATGCTAGAGTTAGCCATGTGGCCATTTTTGGGCTACCCTGCAGTACAGCTGGATTTGGGAAAAGTTAGGCTTTTTCAATACTCCTCTCTCCCAGCCAATCTTTGCAGCAGGATAAAGAGAAAGCTACCTAGTTATATACAAAAATTGGAGCCCACGTCCCACATGAGTCACAAAGAAAATTCTCTGAGGCATTTCACTGGAAGCACAGTCTTTACTTTCTTAGACTCCAAGAAATTTCAATCTGTGCAGAACTTATAAAACAGTATTAAAATTCAGCATATCATAGAATTACGTCATGTCACACATGCTCTCAAAACCAGCATCTTTTTGATGGCATTAAAGTAACAGTATTTAATTGTGCATTTTTTCACAGTTTTTCAAGATTCTTGGTAGAATTCTACATATAATAAGAAAGCCAAATCCTTTTTTACTCTGTGTAACGAAGGAGATAGACTGCAGCCCAAGGATGGGAGAGGACAAAGCATTTCATTTTGCCCTAAAAACTTTATCTGCTCTATTTTAATTGGCAGAGCTGTGTCCAATCTACATTTCCCTGCTTCTCTTTGAAACCCTCTGGATAGTAGAAAGCATTTGAGGTTGTAAGTGTTGCCCCTCAGAGTCAGGCAGCCTTTCAGCCAATATCTTCAATGGCTAAAATTGTCACTTTTTAATGGGGGATACTGCTAAAAGTACAGATTTTCTCTGGCAAGAGCCAGGTTTTACACAGTGGGTGTTAGTTGCAACTTTAACTCTTCAAATAGCTCTAGGTCACTCGAGTAGGATCTTTCAGTAAAAAATTTCTGCCATAGAGGAGAGAACCAATATGTTTTTTGTTCATTCCGAGCATGTTGTTCCCAGTGCAGGGCAGAAAAAAGTTGAGACCAAGACTTGGCACTGGCAGATGTATGCTAGCAGGAAATCTCCTGGAATAGGGTTTTGGCTGGTGAAGTCTGGAAGGATAAGAGCTTCTTTTTGCTATCTTGGTGTGAAAAGATGATTTGCGCTTGGGAATATGTCCCTGTGTCTTTTGCTGCATATGTAGTCACAGAGCAGGTGGCACATAGATTGTACCATATAGAGATCCACGCATGTAAATTAGCATGAACTTAAATACAGGGTGACTCAAGAAGGGGGTGCCACGTACCACACACTTGGAAAAGGGCACTGCATCTCGTGCAGTTTTGATCTGCATGCTGTTGCTCTCTCTTCCCAAACAGATATGCCCTTGTCCTTAGACTAGGGAAGAAATTTAAGCCATCAGATCTGGTGTATTTGGATGAGAGGAACTTATTAAAAGAATATTTTTTTCATGGCCCTTTCCTGGATTTGGAATGTAGGCATGCTCTGAGCACCGACTGGTTTGAGCAGTGGACTCCTGTTGTCTCATTAATTACCTAATGCTTCACACATCAAAAAGTAAGGTAGTTGTAAAGAGCAGGAGAAAGGCCTTTTAATCATGTGTTGGTTGCCTAAGTATGGTGAACTCCGTGTTTAGTTTTTGTTTATAATAGTGTTTGAGCTTGAATTATGGATACACTTTTGAAATCAGTGTTTCCATTTTGGTTCATAGAGCAGTATTGGAACACTTACCTCCAGGATGAAGCTAAGTGTTCCAACTACCAGTGTGTGTTCAGTCCACAGAGTTATTTGGACATAGTCACCTTTCCATACACTATATGTGTAATGTGGATGTTATATACTCAACAACACCTGCTGCACACTACAAATTCTGTATTGGGATTTGCTGCTTCCTGATGCAGCCCTAAAGCTCTGCTGACAGGAAGAAGGTTGGGTGATCTCACTCAGGGCACCGTGGTGGGGAGAATGTCTCATCCTGGAGATAGAACCTGGTTCCACTTTGGGGTCTAAACTAACAAAACATCGCACTCTTTCCAGAGGTAGAGGGCTTGCTTTGTGATTAGCAAAAGTGATAATCAGATTGGGTCTAAAAAATCTGCATTCGACACACAAACCCCAGTCTGTGAAACCCATCGGCTAAGGTCAGCACCTTACAGAATTATGCTTTAGCAGCTTAGAAATCTTTTTGCCCCAAAACTGCTTTACACAAATATGTACCTATATGGTAGTGAAATTAAATTAAAAATGTTAATCATAAAAAAAGCACTTTTAAGACCTGTGACTTGAAGAACCTCTGAGCCTCTTGTCTCAGTGTTTCAGAGAAAAAGTTCAGTGTTAAATATTTGGCTGCTTTGAAGCCTGCAGCTTCAGAACCTGGCACAGATTTATTCCATGCTCAGGTAGATAATAATTGGGATTCAAGCTTGCACAGCTGTTTTTTGACCATTTCACAAGTGTGTATGATGGCTGAGTTCATCTTTCCACGCATACGCCTGATTTACCAGTAAGATCACGTGCATTATATACGTCTGCTGATCTTACTCTTTCTCTCTTTACGTGCTTTAATGAATAGATAGTTCTCAAGGCAAAATGGTGGTGATAACAAAGCCCTATGTAGGGCAACTTTTATGCAGTTACAGGAAATGGTAATCCCCAACAAAGCTGCAAATTTGCACTTGTAGGTCCTTCTTTCTACTAGCACGTTCCTTGAACTCATGAAAAAAAAGTCAAAGGTGGATTTTCCTCTTGCCACATTTATGAAGATCAGCTGCGATAAAACCCTGTATTTCTTAATTTTTATTTTTCTTATTATTTTTTTAAGGTCTTTACTTCTAAGATGCTGGGTCTGTGGATGTCCTGGCTCTGAGGGGGTCTTACCTTTATTGGAGAAGATAACAGCTTTGGACCAGCCACCCCACTGTAGCTTCACAGCCCCACTTCCACCATGACCCCTGCCTGTCTTTCATTCCCCAGTGCCTCTGCTCACATGTAAATCAGAGCTGAAGTGTGAACATGCTCAGATGACTTCTGAAGACTTTTTGGCACACCCATGCATTGCTCATACCTCCAACCATGCCTGTGAACACTGACTGTTAATCCTGGGAGCTGCTGTTGAGTTGTGCCCTCAGCCGTGTGAATCCCATATGAATGAGTGTGTGTAGCCTGCCAGGACAGGCAGAGCAGGAGAAGAGGAGCTTGCTTGTGCTGCATGCTCCTCTTCTTTCCTTGTTACTGCTTTAGTATTTACTGCATCCAGTGGCAAGCCCTGGATCCTTACTGGATTTTCTAGGTGCTCTGATATTCCTATTTCTACTACTGAAGGAGAAACAACATTGATCAATTCAAAGCCCAACCCCTTTTTTTACTACAGAAGTATTATTCTTTACATAACTGTGAATTATTTTTGCTCTTCTGTCTGGTAATGGATTTTTTTGCAAATCATACTGCTCATTGCCACCTTATTCTGTCACCCATTGTCACATTACAATGTGTTTTTTGCGTCTTGTCTCATCTTGTCCTTTAAGCATTGTAAGCCCTGGCCCTTGTTAACCCCACAAAATCTTGATGGCTTTGGAACTTCTGTCTATTACCATAATGAAAATATTAAGCAGTAGTTTCCTCCTTAGATGGCAATAGATGTAGCATTACTGGGACTCTCGAATTGTGTATCAAATAGAAAATTTATCTTAACACCTGTAGTTGAAATGAAGTAAAACACTTGGTGGCTGCTGTGCTAATGTTTCCACAAAGGAGAAAAAACTGAAAATGTATCCAAAACCAGTGACAATGTGTAGTATAAATGTTTATATCTAACTTTATGAATTGGTGAGGGGAATTACTATTCTGATGTATAGTTTGATACTGACATTTTTATAGAAAAGTGATTTTTATCAGCATTTTATTGAGGAAGGAAACTATCAAGCATGTTTCAGTTGTGGGTTTTAAGATAGGATGGTATTTTCTTCTTTCCTTCTCTCTCTTGCTCTTCTGCAAGAATTTGATTCTTTGATCGGCGTAGGAAAGGTAAATGCTATCTGCAGTGCTGTTGGATTATTCCCAAATGAGCTGATTCTGTTAAGGAAATTATTTTAAAATATGTTATGGCCTCTGACCAGTGTTGAAATATCTTTTGAAAGTAGAGCCATAACCGTGCCTTCGTTGTCAGACACTAATTATTCCTCAAGTTTGTGGTGTTGCTCAGGTCTAAGAAACCATTGTGTCCAGTGAATGCAGTGCAAGGGGAGAGTCTTTGAACAGGTACCTCTTCACAGTTACTCACCTATTTGCACACAGCTTTTCATTGTCTGAAACAGCTCTTAACTTTATTTCTCCTGTGGCATGAAGATGCACAACTCAAATACCATTGTGCTTTAATTCCTGTTTTCCCAGTCATATTATAGAATAGTATTTATGGTGCTATGGCAAGAATATCTTTTATGAGTATCCTTTGCTCTGTCTGTATTTCAGTGTTTAATCACTCTACCATGAGCAATATCCTTGAAAGGGTAACAGGGTGTGATCATCCTGGTTC
The DNA here is from genome assembly GCA_013399225.1 of Rhipidura dahli. Lineage (NCBI taxonomy): Eukaryota > Metazoa > Chordata > Aves > Passeriformes > Rhipiduridae > Rhipidura > Rhipidura dahli. The sequence goes on along the minus strand of VXAC01009004.1, from coordinate 1,068,254 downwards.
ATGAAGAACATATGCAACGAGATTATTAAGCAATTAGTCTTCATAAATCATGTTTTCTTGGTGTATTGCTGTATGTTTCAAGCCCGTTCAAATGCTTGACAGCCCTTTCCATGAAGAAATTTTTCCTAATATCCAACCTAAACCTCCCCTTAAGGCTGTGTCCTCTGGTCCTATGGCTTGTTATGTGGGAGAAGAGACCAGCTCCTACCTGGCTACAAATTCCTTTCAGGTAGCTGTAGCGAGGGATAAGGTCTCCTGCAAGCTTCCTTTCCTCCAGGCTAAACCACCCCATCTGTCCCTCACAAAACCTGTGCTCCAGACCCTTCCACAGCCCTACTGCCCTTCTCTGGACCTGCTCCAGCACCTTAATGTCCTTCTTGTAGTGATGGACCCCAAACTGAACATGACACTCAAGGTGGGCCTCACCAGTGCAGGGTACATGGGGAGATTCACTGCCCTGGTCCTGCTGGCCACACTGTTCCTGACACAGGCCAGGATGCCATGGGCCATCTGGGCACACTGCTGGATTACGTTCAGCCGGCTGCCAACCAGCATCCCCAGGTTCTTTTCCACTGGGCTGCTTTTCAACCACACTTCTGCCATCCTGTAGCACTGCACAGGATTGTTGTGACTCATGTTGCAGCAATTTCTTCTTCTCCACTTCCTCCCTTAAATGTATGTAGCTGAGTGTTATTCTTTCAGTGCCTTGCAGAGTTTCTAAGGGAGAAGAGCTCAGAAATGGACTGACTTTTACAGGAAATATTGTACCCTCCTCCTGAAATAACTGGTCTTTCATAACTTAAAAGAATGACAAGCCTCTTAAGCCTTTTCAAAAAATAGACTTGAGTATCTTTAATGGGAAATAGTATTAAAATTCCATTATACTAAAATGGCCAAAGTTCAGCTACCATTAATTATCACAGACCTTCAGTGAACAAGTCCAATCTAAAGATCTATATCAAAATATCATTCATTATTAAAGTTAATTGTTTGTTCAATTATTCACAGAACTGTCATGGATTGATTTGTCTGCAGTCCTGGGCTAGAATTTGACTCAAAATTTAGCAAAATTGTACGAAACATTTCTCTAATTTTATTTGCAGCATATGTAATTTAAAAAGTGATCATTTTGTTGTTTTTTTTCTTGAAAGCATTTTGGTTTACCTATTAATAATCTAAATCTCAAAAATAAAAAGCATAATTTCTATCTGTGGAGTGATTCTGAAGTTTTACTCTGATTTATTGCCTGATACTAAAAGATAGTTAAAGGAAGATTACAGGGCTTTGCATTAACTTCTATATTTACTGCTTCTAAAGATTAACATTAAGATAACTTGGCAGCATGGTAAATGTAGACTGAGTGGAAAAGTTGATATATCATTTAAGATGTTAATCCTGTCTGTCTCTCTCCCTCAGTCATTTATTTGAGTGTATATATATGTTTGAGGCTGTGCTATCTCTCTTGTTTCAGGTTTTTTGGTACAGGACACCAAATGCTGAGAACTATTTTTCTTTAAAGTGTATCATCTTAGTCATCACTGATTTAAATCCAGAAAAACTGGGATGCAAGAACCTGGCCATATGTCCGCTGTGTTCCCAATGTGATCAGCTTAAGTTACTCCTCAGCAACATTTGAAGGTTTTTTTGGAAACTGACCAGGAAAGGCAGCATTTCAGCTGGTCACTCAGGATATTTATCCCAGAAAAACTTGTTGAAGTTTGTGTGTGTTCATGGACCATGGCTGTTCACATTTCTCGTTTTATGTGTCCTGTTTTCTAGACCTGTGGATATGCTCGTGGTCATTTACTGAATTTGTTCCAGAGGGTTCCCATCTTTATAGACATGCAGAGATATATAAGCCTGAGCACTGAAGAGAACGTGATTTTTCATATCTTGCATGTCTTTTGTGTTTCAAAGTGCTGGCTAGTTCTCTCTCAGTGTGAAGTGGGCTCATCTTTCAATAAGTAACCTGTTCCTATCAGTATTAAAGGAGGGATTCAGCAGTGCAGTACCTAGGATGCATTTTCATGATATTCACTCTGTAGGTGGTGGTGCTCAGTCAAGCCAGTGCGAGGAAGAGATGCAGGACTACGGCAGTCCCAAATATGCTTTTATTGTATACTCATCCAGCTTTTCCTCAGCTGACAGGCTTTTTTAAATGAGATCATGCCTGAACATTATTGGATGCTGAATTTTAATCAATGAGCTTGCCTAAGAAGTTTTGGGACTTATTTCAGATTTCTAACATATGATGCAATGTGTGTCACTGCATTTCTTTTGTCTAGAAAACTATTCTTTTTATTTATCATCAAACTTCTGTTTGCTAATGTAATTTTATTTGACACTTCTTATCTCATTAAAATTAGGGAATATTATTTTCTATTTACCTATCTAGATTATTTGTGATTTTACAGAAATTTATGTAATTTCATATTCTCTCCCATGTTCAGACTGAACGGTTCTTCATTATAGTCCTCTAATGTAAAAGTATTTTTGATTTTGTCATCTCCCTCTTTATTTCTGCTCTAAGGCTTTTGTGATGAAAGTTAAAGACACCAGAACTCCATGCAGTATTCAAACAGTGAGCATGTAGCATATATATATATATATATATATAAAATTACCTGATGAAGATTTCATTGTAATTCTTACCAATATTCTGTTGTCTTTTGAAAGCCATCAAACTGAGTAAGGTCTGTGGTGGTTTTGGTTGTTTGGGTTTTTATTTTATTAGTTGAGGGTTTTTTTCTTTTGTTAACTGGTACATTTGATGATGGACCTGCACTACAATCCTGAAATGGTAATAACAAGTTTAGAGTCTATTATTGCTTTTGACAACCAAAACAAGTGTTGTTATGTGCCTTATTTTGGCACTTGATTTTACTTGCCATTTTACTGCCCAATTTCTCAGTACTGTAAGAGTTTTCTGTAGCTCTTCAAAGTTTAGATTTTTGGGAATTGCTCAGAGTTACTAAAGATGCTTTTCATTCCTATTCCTTTTATCATTAAACACATATTAATCTGTAAATTGATCTTGCCTCCTATTTCAAGATGGCCACGTTTTTTGTAGCTTGTAATTTGGAACCTTGCTGGTTTTGTGACTGCTGTCCTGCTTCCTGATCAAAAGCATTCTGTAAACCCATGAGATCATCTCTTATTTGCATGCTAGCTAATTCCTTCAAAGAGTTTTTAATATTTTTGTCTGTTATCAGTTCTCTTGCTAAATCTATGTTGGCTCTTCTCCTGTATATCATGGATATTCATTTATCTAATGATGCTATTCTTTACTGTAATTTCCAGCACTGAAGATGATTTAAATGATAGATTGTATAAATGGGATATTGCATATTGGTTATGACAATACTTTGGCAATCTCACATACGAGGTCCTTCAAATCTCATGGGTGAAAGCCATCTGGCCTTGAAAATTTGTTACCATTTTTTATCAATCTGTCCTACAGCTATTCAACTGACACATTAGTCTAAGATGGCATTCTACAAAAAAGAATGAATTGCTGTGGGATCATTCAAACATCTTCTAGGGAAAGCAAGTCTTCCAACAATTTTGCAAGCTTTACAAGCTCTCTTGTATGTTTCTCATTCACTTAATTGCATTTGAGGGAAAACAACTATTGCTGCTATGTCATTAGTGAACTGTCTACAAATTAATTACTAATAAGTCATCTTATTTTACATTTAAGTTGCCAGAATTTCAGTGTGTTTTTTTTACATGTGGCTTCTGTGACCAGTAGCTGACTTCTGTTGGCCTATTGAACAGGCAAACAAAGTTAGTAGTTTGGGGGTTTTTTGGTAATTCTGTTGGGGTTTTTTGTTTGGTTTGGGGGTTAGTTTATTTGTTTGTTTGGTTGGTTTTTTTTTTTCACTCCTTCCAGATCCTTGTCTTTGATCCTTCCTTTTGTTATGAAACATGAGCACAAGAACTATCCGTACCTTAGCACTCCTGGACAGATCCTTTAGACTTGTGGAGTAGTGCTCCCTCTGCACCCAGCAGTGCAGTGTGAGCTTCACTGGCAGTACTGACCCAGCTCTGCTTGCCTGGCACTTGCATGTTACAGGTGAGTTTCAGGCATCCTGTGTAGCACAGTGAGCCAGAAAATGTGTCAGCTCCTGCTGGTCTTGTATTCATATTTGCTTTCACCAGTAAATTTTGAAGTTCTCTCTGATTTTTATGTGTTTGTTCATTCTCTCTGTTCTGTTTCTCTTCTAGCAGAGTGCAGACCTCCTCCCCTGCTCTAGTCTGTATCTCTGTGGTTTTATTTGGGTTTTGGCTCAAAGGTAGAGGTGATGGTCCAATTAGTAGGTGCACAGTTTCATTTCTTCACTTGGGCAAGTCTTGGTATATGAAGCTTTTTGTTTGTGAGTGCTAACAGAAACTAAAGCTTTATTACATAATTTTTGGTGTTTTATTTGCAGGTTTGTTTTTTTTTTTTTTTTTAAAGCTCCGTGTTCTTGATGGCTGTTTTGTTGCTTTACCTGAGCTTTAAGGAAGAAAGTTAGAATTCAGTTTGTTTAAAGGTTTAGACAAAATTAGAAGTTTCCTTGGAGGTTCAGAGCTTTCATGTCATTGCAAAAAAAAGAAAAGGAGTGTTATCCAAGAAGATGTGTACATGTGATGTCTGATGCTTCAGGAATATCAGACAATGCTTGAAAAGGTAAGGAATGAAAACATGATGGGATTAATACTCATGAGGAGTAGGATATTGTTCTTCACATTACAGATTACATTAAATATTTGTCTAATTCCTTTGTGACATGATGGGCACTTAGAATAAGTGTGTTTCCTTACAGTGATAACATTTTGTCTCCTGACACGTTTCTTTTGAGACATCCAGCAGCTTTTCAGATGTTATTATTTAAAGTATTTTACTCCAATTAGAGAAGGGAGGCAGAACCATGGAAAACCAGAATGATGTGCATAAAAATTTAGACATTTTGATCCAGTCTGCTATTGACGTTTGACACGTAAAAAACCCGACCCCTTCCCCTAAAACCATTGAAGAGCCCTATTTAAAAATGTATCTTTGTGGGACATATTCTCAGTTGATGCAGTTTTTTCCAACCTTGTTAAAGTCCAAAGACTTGTTTAAGTTTATGCATGCTGAGGCTTTGTATGTGTAAACCTTGAACTGTGGGAAGTGTTTAATTTATTTATTGCTGTCTAAGCATGGTTTGAGCAGCGAGGATTTTCTTCCTACCTCTGTCAGTGCACTAAGGGCAGCAGGGCTGCAGAGTGCTCTTGTGGAGCCACTGAGAGCAGCTGCAGGACTGCTGCAGACAAGCATAGCTCAGGCCACGTTGGAGCCAGGACACCTGCCTGAGGTGCTTGGAGAGTTCAGTTGCCAACTCTTAGGAAGTCTTTGTGCATGTATGAACTGATCCCTTTCACTCAGCGCAGATCTTCAGAGATGACAGAAGTGTGGTCCTGTCAGCAAAGATGCTGTTTGGCTATTTTGAAACCTCTGCCTCTCAAACAGCAGTTCCCAGCTTGGTTCTGGGATGTTCATCCCATTCATGGGATGCAAGATGTGTGCCCATTCAGGCGAATTTCTTTCCAAAAATCTGTGTCTTCTTGTGTCTGGGAGTGTCCAGATAAGCATAGCTTGGATATAACAGATTTCACTGTGTATTTCTGGTTATCCCTCATCCTACCTGCTCTTCAGCATTTTCTCATCTCTCCCGTTTCTCAGGTGCTTCTTATCCTTCTTCTCCCATCCAGTGGGTGTGGATGATGCTCTGTGACCCTAGGGAAAGGAAGAGATGTGGATAAGCTTTGCAGACAGAGGAATCCCTCTGGTTGGCAAAGAGGGGGTAACCAAAGGAAATCTTCCTTAGACACATGGCGCTCTCCTCTGTCAGGCTTTAAATAAAAATTAAATTAAAAATGTCAGAGTTCCTCAGCCAAACCACTACCAGCTCATTTGATTGATTTTAGCAGGGATTAAGTAGTGGAACTGCTAAGTCTGAGAATTGACTGGAACTCTGTACTGTCATGTTCCATGTTAAATGAATGCATCCTAAATTAGGTCCTCTTGGTAGACTGTTTCAGTTGAAGTAGTTCAGGTTGTCAAAGATATAATTGATCAAAACCAGTCTTAAAACAGATTGTACAATAAATTGTAATTGGTGTTTGCAGCCTCACCTATGTGCATATGCAAATATCTCTGAACATTTCTTTAAAAATAGCAGTATACTCCTACTCCATAACTGCATCACTCCTCATTCTAGAGGCTCAAATAGCTTAGTATTCTGGGATGGATGATTATTTGAAGTCCTTGTGAGCTGGATAACTGTTCAGTTTATTTCATGCTGTATAGAAGTGGGCTGTCTTCATTATTTGGCTGAATATTTCACTATAGAGTTATATTTTTATTAGTAATGCTGCCGTTAATGAAAGTGCCAAGTTGTTAGTGTTTTTTGGCAGTGTTTGGTGAAGATCATTTGAGCATAGTGGAATTCAAGCAGCTTTTATTGACTGTAGAAAGATGTGTGTTCATAGGATTAATCATTTGGAGAATATTTTCATATCTAATAGAGGGCTTAACTAAGAGATTCTACAGTCCTTCAAGAGACTCAGATGCACAGATTTCAGTTAAAAATTAAGTAATAAAACACATACAAAGATAATAGAGGGAGTATTTAGTAATAAAAAGTGAATATATCTGATATATGTGAATATATCCAGTTGCTATTAAACATGTTATAGAAGTAAATTCAGTAGTACCTATCATCCTGTGAGCCAGCTAAAATGTGTTTTATGTGTCATTACTTTTTTCATCCTCACAGTTTCTCTAATGCTATAGGCCTTTTTTCTTTAATTTTTCAGGAGAGTCTTAGCAAAAGATGAAAATGTACTTTTTGGTGAGAGGATAAATGTGCTTTGGTTCTGAACTGAAACGTGACTACAAAAATTACACCTTACTGCCCAAGAGGTCTGATCACTATATTTTTTTGTCTGTTTCATTCATTAATTTTAATGACTAAAAGGCAATATTTCACTGGATTTTATCCCAGTAGGTTAGTAAACTGTCATGTAGCAAAAAATAGATTTCAGTTTCTTTTATATTTAATCACTGAAGTTGATAGCTAATCCTCAGCTGCAGGACCAATTTATTCCAAGTTTGGTCAGCCAAATTCTGTAGTATAAATTATTCTAAATGCTAAAGAACTGCACTGGAATATCTGCAAGTTTTTTTTTTTTTTCTCCTTGATGTAAGTTTAATAGGCCTATCTGAGCAGAAAAGAAATTAGCTTTTCCTTCAAAACCCACTAGGCTGTGTTTTCCAGCTGGTAGATCTGTACTTCTACAAAGAAATTGTCTTTAAATTGAGGCAATTCAGTCAAAATAATTGAGGTATTCCCACAAGCCTCTTCAAGAATGAAAGCTAAGAAGAGGTGGGACTACTTCTTGGGACTTCAGTGGGCTTTGGACCATTCTTATGAATACATTCTTAACTAGTTGCTGACATCATAAATAAATTTGCCTTTTAATTGTTGCTTTCATGGGGGTTTCTGGGGGCTGGGAATATGGGTAGGGTTGACATATTCTTAATTAATTTTTAAGATTAGATAAACAGTTTCTACTGTCTACTGCTGTTTTGACCACAAATGAGATACTACTATAAATTAAAATGTATACTTGTGTTTTTCATTTATTTTTAATTTAGGCTTTCAAAGCTTTGCTCTTTTTTTTTTTTTCCTTCTAATTTCCTGCTTCTGGTGACCTATTTTGCTAATACACTTACCATCCTGTTTGTTCATTAGAATGACTGCCAACTAAATTTAATTTTATGTTTATTTAAAGTCTCATGGAAAAAGCCATTCTGTTTGCTCTCAATGGCCACCAAGGGCTCTTCAGACATGGTTCAAGCAATGTCTTTCATGGAGGAGTTCATACATGTAGATGGGTTGAGTGAATTGTGTTTGGCCAACAGGGTTATAACTGCAGCCATTCTCCTTAGTTCGTACCAAGGGAGTGTGGGTAGAGCTTACCAGTGCCTGTGTGTTTGCTGCCTTAAAGCAGATGTGTCACTGTGGGAGCACAAACCATACCTAAGGTTGTTCCTGTCTCTTGAATTTTCTGTGTAGTGACCTGAGATTCATGTGGGCTGACACTTGAAAGCTGACAAGTGTTTTAGCTTCCTGCCCCTGCTCCCCAAATACAAACCTTCCAGTGTGAGAGGTTCTGAGAAGTGAGAGTGCTGTTGCCTGACTTGAAACAGTCAAAGGCCATTCTCAAACCAAGAACTGGGAAATGTTTTATCTGTTCCTTATTGGTATATGAATTATGGAAACCTTGAATTTGATATTTGTATATTTATTTTGTAAAGGTCATCTCTGTACAAATTTACAGAAAGATCTTGCTGATTCCTTCTGTGGCATTCTTTTGCTGGATAGGGAGCCTCTAACATGGAGAAATGAAGTTGTTGCTTGGTGTTACATTTGTTTGTTGGCCTGAAGAAGGGAGAGCTCAGTAAGATAATTTCTGAGCATGTATGTAGTTAATTAGAATAATTATTTTGTTTCAAGTAATACATGCATGTAATAATGTAATTCATCCAACTATACAAAATAGAATAGTTGGTCCATTAATACTTTTTTTCCATAATAAATTCCTGATGTAGATATTAAACTAATGTCTATATACAAGTATCCAAGCAAGAGGTTACTGTTTGATGTGCAGAGATTCTTTGCTATGTCATTGCCTAATGGCTGAATGTTAGGGGAAAGGCTTCAGTGGTAGGGCTAAGCACTGGGACTAATCAGAGACAAAACTTACTCTCAGATATTTCCATTAACTACAAAATAACAGAAACATGTTTTGTTGAATTGTAGGGGTGTGATCTATAGCCTAAAATACTCTTTTGTGTTCTCTTTAACTAGCAGAGATATATTTCAGTGTTTGCCTTTTGGGGCTCTATAGTAGTTGCCAACGTGAATTTTTCTGGAAACTGCATTAATCCTACAGTGGCTTTTCTGCTCTTGGAAGGTGGCAGCTGCAGCAGGGAGGTTCCTGTGGCTGCAGGCAGGTACATCATCTTGGAGTTAGCACAGGAACCAGAAAAAGTACAAGATTATTAAATTCATTAATTAAACTCTTCCAGCAGCTTGCAGACAAGTGGGTAGGAAGAGATCATTGAGGATTCAGGCATAGGTTTCTGAAGGGTACTATAATTTGGCAGATAATTGATAAACTTGGTTTGGCAGCTTGTTTTTATTTTGACAAGTGAAAGTGGATACTTCTTTTCCTCTGGAATTAAGTGATAGCATGCTCAGCTTCCTGTAAAACAGCATCTAAGACATCTTTACAAGTGTGAAGAATGTTTGATAAAATAGCAACATAATTTCTATTTTAATATAAAAAATTAGATGGCTTATTTGTTAAAATAACTGTTTCACCAAGTCTTGAAGACAGTTACCTTATGTATGTAAGTGCACATACTGGAACTCCATGCCGAGATTGAATATTCACATTGGCTTCAGCTGATTTACTTAATTTGCTAATTTATGCTGCAGCTGTGCTCCTACAGCAATCAGTGAAGGAACTCTGGAGGAACCTGGCTTTGTTTGGACTGTATAAGGAAAATGTGGTGGACCAGACTCATTCCTGCTCTTGAGCTACATACAGAGCTACTCTGCGTCCTGCAGCTGAAGGAATTGTTGCTATTCATGAAGCTTGACATATCCAGACATCTGGGGAGCAGTTCTGCTAAAGCTCCTTAAGAGTGCCAACGTGTTGTTTTGTTACAGAGAGCTAATGCAGTCTGTAAAGCATAACCTGGCTGGCTACAGCCAATGCTGTGGCCAAGGGTGCCATGCAAAATGTATCTGCATGCAAATGTGATTCAAATGGAAACCTCTGGTAGCTGATTTGTAAGTGAGGAAAAGGAGCTGAGTTCGAGGAAAGCAAATGTGGTTTGGCTGGAACCAGAAGGCAACAGGAACAGTGGTTCCTGCAGTGGGAGGTGCAGGATGGAGACCGGAAGGGTCTGGTCAGGGGCTTCAGGAGGACTTGGGTATTGCTTCCCATGGCCTTCCTTGTACAGAGATCTCTCAGGAGCTACAGCTACAGTCTTTAATGTCAGATAAATGGAAGTTGTGCTGGTTTGTTTCTACTTGTTGCTCTACCTATTAGTTTTACCTCCATGTGTTTCCTGTAATTTGCCTCTTCTCACTTTGCATTTTGATTTTTAGTTTGGAGGAGGTGAAGAAGTCCCTAAATACTTCAGGTAAAGCTTTTGAAACACTAGATTTGAAGCTGTGTGTCCTGCTATTACAGACTTTAAATTATAAGGCAGACCTGAGTCTCCTTTTCCAGTTCTGTGAGAGGCTGCTGGGAAATCAACCCAAAAAAGTAAAATGTAACAGATGGATTTTGGCATCCCTTTCAGTGTTCACTTCTTTGTTAAACCAAAATTATTCACCACATTTAATCTGAATTTGTATACAGTTTTGACCATCTTAATGGTATTTTTCAGTGAATGAAAATTTATGTGGAAGCATTTTCTCTATAACTGACTTTAGACATCCTAAAAAAATTAGGATGATAGATAGTTCTGTAGAAATAAATTATCTGGCAAATGCCCCAGATACTTCCAACTACAGGCAGTTTGACAGACTACTTGGTTTTCCCACTGTAATTCTCTATTACTGATTTCTGCATAATTCAGCATTAGCCTTCTTAATCTGTTTTGATATAACTTATTGTAATAGCAAGGAAGTAAGACTTGAACTGAGCATTTGGTTCCACTTGTCAAGCATTTTCTCTTTTGTAAAATTTTATTTTACTTTAGAAGAAAAGATATGTAAAATGTGGAGGGTTTAAAAATAAATTCATTCTTTAGGGGTAGGACCTGGGTTCTGAGTTTGTTCAGTAGCTGCAGTATTTTAGAGACAGTGTAATCCTTAGTGCTTTATAAGAAGCTTTGATACACTTTGTTGAATGCATGTAGGTGATTTGGATCTGCTTCCAGGTATTATATTTTCATCCACAAGGGCACACATCCCTGTGAATGAACTTTGAGGGTCCAAGTTTTCTCTCCTCAGGCTGCTTGCTGCTGTGCCTGGAAGTGGTCCCAGTGTGGGACACTGATTTCCACTTAGTCTTTTCACAGGGATGCGAATGGATGTCGCCCAGTTAAGATTTAAGGTGATTTCTTTTTGGTAGTCATTTTGTAGGTGACTTCAACTGACAGAGGAAATGGTGTGCCTTCTATTCAAATGGGCCCTGTGTGATACTTGGTGCATATTCTTAGGGGGCAAAAGATCACAGGGTGTCAGTTTTCTTCCATCCTGTTCACAGACTCAGGTTGTACTTTCTGCAAATCCACGGTAGCTGGACCTGGTTTTTAAAGGTTAGTGCAACCTTTAGAACTACAGTAGGTGATGTGGAGCTTTGTTTTCTCATGGCTTGTTTGTGCCCAGGAACCCCTGGCAAAGCAGGGAGGCACATCTGGAGTATTCTGGCATCTCCCTGTATTTCCAGTTACAGTACCAGCAGCGTACAGAAGGTTCTGTCTCACCCACTTCTGCCTTGTCCTCCTGCCTCCCTCCCACCCTGCCCCTTAACAGGACGAGTTCTTGGCTGTTAATATTTCTTTAGGAGAAGATCAGGTTTCATGGTTAATACAAATTAAATATTGTACTCTAAAATCATTGTGCGATTTTATCCCTTGTTAAGAAATCTCTGTTGGAGGCATAAATTTATGGAAACATTTAGTTTAGTCCAGATTTGTTGTAAATAGCACTTCCTTAGTCCAGATTTGTTGTAAATAGTACTTCCATGTTGAATCTATAAAAGCAGTCTTCATTCTTTGTAGTAGCTTTATTTGTTAAAAATTTCCCTGTGTATTGAAATAAAATTTTCAGAAGTGGAATAATGACTTTCCACAGAAAAGGGAGGTATTGGTAAAAATGGATCCTTGACTAATTTAATGTCAAAATTTTAAAATAATTTTTAAAATAGGTAATTATTGAAATTGAATGCATGAATCACTGTAAAATATAATGAGCCTTTATTCCTTTAAAGGTTGTAGGTATTGTTTTTATTTAGCAATGAATGTATTGACAAAACTTCTAATGCCCATTGTTAGGACCAGAAGTAAATATGGTTGTTGCAAGTGTGATGAGCACTGGTATTTGGACTCACATGGAGAGCCCCATGGAGACAGCACCCTGGGTGTTCCCTGTTCCACATCTCTGTGTTGTGTGAGGGCAAATATTAGAACAGCACCAAAAGAGCTCTGGAGTCATGGCTGGTTTTGTATTTTTATTTTTGTATATTTTTGTATTTGTATTTCTGTATTTCTATGTACCCCTCCCTAGTGAAGCCGTCAGACCAGAAGCCATCTTTACATTCAGGTTTTTTTCATCCTGGCAAAAGCCACGGATTAGAATAATTTTAAATATATATGGGAATGTGTTTAAAACAACAGCATTGCAGTTGTCAGGTTTTAACATTGGGTAAACTGTATTTTGCTTAAATCTTATGACCATCAATGCAGACACCTGAGTTCACATGGAATTATGGCTGGGAATTTAAAGGCAAGAAGAAAAAGAAATTCAAGGAAATTCAAAGTGATGGTTACCAAAGCAACTATGATTCTTCCCCACCTATACTCAAGTAGAGCTGAATGCTTCTCAGTGCTGCCAAGCACCGATGTGTTAATACATGCATGCAGTGTAGCTGAGTCACTGAGGGAACCAAAGTTATGGGGAATTTTAGATTAAACATATGTGCCGGTCTCCTAGCTCAGCAGTCAGACAAAAGCTCAGGGTGGGAGAAGTGCAGCCTTTCACATGGCAGAATATGATTTTTTTCTCGCTCCTGGTAAAGAAAATAAGTTAAAAGATTAACTCTCATAAATTAAAAATTGTGGTTTTAGAAAAAGGGAAATGCTTTAAAGAAAAGGATCTAGCTGGAAGAGTAATGCACCTTTCCCACCAGCACCAGGCTGCCAAAGCCTGGCATTGGGAAGCAGAAAAGATGTTGCCTGAACTCTGGTTGGCAGAAGAACCATTCCTGACCGGTTTCTCCTCCAGTGTGCTGCAGTGAGAGCTCCCCCTCCTGTTTTCTGCCTTACCTGAGCTTTCAGATAGTACCAACCTTCATTAACATTTCAAGAGTATTTTAGAAATCTGTGAGGAACCATGAATCCTGGGGCCAGCACTTCTGCACAGGTGAGAAAGCATTTTAGCTAAGACAGAGAGTGACCCCGTGGCACGCTGTGCCTTTGGGTGCTGGGATCACCAAAGCCGGTGCTTGAGCTGAGTAAACATGAGACTGGCAGTGATGAAACAGTTAACAGCTTTTGAACAAAACCACAGTCCCTGTGTCCAAAAGGGAAATTCGTGTTTTATTACCAGGGAGCCTCTGCTTTTTCAGGCTTCTTCCATCTTTGAGCTTTCCCTAGTCAACAGTCAACCCTGTACAGTAAATGACTGTTTTCTTGCTGAGCCCTGCCAACAGTACAGAATAAATAGCTTTAGGGAAGGACATGATATGATGATGGGAAGAAAATTAGGAAGTCTGCAAGACTAGTTGATATGCCTGCTTCCTTGTATCTCAAACCTTTCAGTGGCAGCTCTATTCAAGCAGTTGCATTCCTTTCATATTAGTCAGAAAGTATGATTGAGTTTTATTCTAGCTTCATGGTTTTTGTGCCAGAAAAAATACCTGATAGAGTGACAGCATTACTGATAGGGTGATACCTTATCTGTTGTAATGCAGCTGCACAAGCTGAACTGTCAGAATTGTTTGAGCTTAGATAAGATCAGTTATTTTTGTCGTGTAGTCATTGTGGTTTGAGTCCAGACTTTAAAGATGGATTTTCCATCCTGTCAATTCAAAATTTGGAAACAATCAAAAAAAAAAAAAAAATAGGCAATTTAAACTTGCATGCTGAGCTAGCATTCTTCACACCTTTATAATTGAATTTTTTGGTAGGCTAAGAAGTCAGATCATCTAGTGTGCAGCATATCCTTCATGAAGATGATAAGTTTTATCAAATGTTGAAATTATTGTTTCATGCTAATAAGACAGAATTTATATACTCTACTTTGTAGACTTCACCTGTAAAAAATATAATTCTGTAGAGAAGTACCAGTTAAACACCCAGCCGTGTGGCCAGTTTCAGCCTTGACTTTTTATCTGGAACTGGGGCTCTTGAAGAGAAATCGGAAAACGCTATATTGAAGTCATGGATGCTGCATAAGATCTAAAATGTCCTTTAACTTATTGCTGGAAATAGACACCTGATAAACAATGTTGGCCTTTGTGACTATGACAAGCAGATTACAATAGTTTGAGGAAGGTCATAAACCTTGTAGCTGTGCAGGTAAGGTAGGAAACGATTCACTGTCAGTACATAAGTGAGTTTGCTAAAGGGTGCTTCATTCAAGAGACATAATCACCTCAATGCTTCTTAAGTCAGCCTGGGACACCTTCTTCAGAGCTGCTCTTCATGCAAAGTGGATCACCTACTGCCATCCACATTTAAAAATATTTAAATAACAGTTGTTTGCTGCCTTGTAACAGGTTTCCCTGCTCTTTGATTTATTTTTGGGCACAGCCTTGTTCTGTTTCTTCTTGAACAGCACAAAAGAATCAATTCCACAAATAACTTGGCACTTTTGTGTAGCACATCTAACAGACAGATTTTTTCATTTCCAGTGAATATATATTCTTGTGTAGGTTCCCAATGTTGTGTTTGTTTTTTTTTTTCCCTGACTTTTGAATGAAGCCACCATAATCAGATATTAATTTAAATGTCAAATTAAGAATGCATCTATGGGAGTCAAGTATCCTATCCTAGCTAATTATTCACTAGGGGGTCTGCATTCTATCTTAATGAGGTATAACACACAAAACCCAAAATAGCTGAATATCAAAGCTACTATAAGTCAATATGCCAGTGACTTAAAACCAAAAAAGCCTGTACAGCACCTTCTCAACATGTGTAGGTAAAAAAGTAGGTACTTAGATGGCTTAAAGCACAATAAAATATGAATTCACATCTCTAAATGGCAGTGCAGTGAGGAAGGACTTCATCTATCCACAAATCAGTGGATAGCATGTACCTATGACAGCACAGACATAAAACTGATACAGCCATGCAAATGTGGAGGTGGTGTTATCCATTTCCAACGAGGACAGGTCACTCTTCTGAATGGGTATGAAATTTAGGCAACTTCGATGTAGTTTAGGGAAACCTGTGACAAAACTGCTACTAGAATCCTCATTATTTGTATTTGGGTTAGCAGTTTTTTTGGATAACCACCATAAAAAGGACAGTGCATCTTTCATCTGCCTAAACTGGAATATTGAAAGCTGCTGTATGTTTAGCAGGTTGACCATACTCAGGTCCTTCCTGCGTGTTTGTCACCTTGAAATTGCACTGATCTGATGTGTTAGGTAATAGCAGAAATTTCCCACTGGCCTTCAGCAAAGTCTGCCTAAAGCAGTAGCTTGGGAGCCATCCTTGGAACCTGCATGTTTCAGTAAGATCACTGGTTTTTTTGTAATTTGAGAGGTTTACATTTTTCTTGATTTAGTTAAGAGGGACAATATCTAGCCTGTTTCTGATAACATTGACAAAGATGACAGTACTTTTTGTTATGGTGAAAAAGAGCAGGAGGTTACTGAGGCATTTTTATGAAATAATTTAAAAGGATATAGGAGTGTTTACCTTCCCCTGGTGTTTTATGTGGTCTGTAGACCATTATAGGACTGTTTAGTGAGCACCAAGCAATTTTCTGTTTGTTGCAATGATATTGATAAGATTGTGATTCTGTCGCACAGGATTATACACCACAGAAAAGGCCCCTACAGAATGCCTGACATCTTCTATAAATCTAAAGAAATAATAAAAATAGAAAATGTGTGTTGTGCCCAGAATACACAGACAGTAACTGTTCACCTGGGAAATAGTTTCTGACAGATTCACTGATTGGTAAATGGCTGATGGGATTAGAGAATAGTCAGGGACCAGTGGTGTAGAAAAGGAGGAGTTTCCTTCTTTGAACCTTAAAATATTTGTCCTTTAGGGCCATTTAATCACAAAATGGAAGTGTTTGTTTTGTAAAAAAACTGTTATCAATAAAGAATGTTGATTTTTCTTTTCTTTTGAAAATTCTCTTTCCTGTTATATCAATAGGTCTTTATAGTGAAATGTATGAACTTTGGAGGCTGTGTACATCTATCCATATATAGTAACAAACAGGTTTATGTTACAGGTTCATTATTCACTGTAATGTAATGAGGCAATGGAATTTTACTAGTGACTCTGTTATTATTTCTGCTTAAGTAAAACAAAGTAAAAGACAGCGTAGCCCTGGAAATATCACCAGAATCTTATCCCTGCTAACACGTCTTTGAAACATTCCCAGTGTTGTCTGACATCACAGATAAGTAGCTACAGCAAGGCTGACATCTGGATCAATAGATATATTGAGAATTCTGCAGGAATATAGTTGCTTTCCAAAGTTTTATTCTAAGCAGTAATCAGTTGTGTGAGTGCTAATAATTTGTCAAATTGTGTTGTACCTGAAAATTTGAAGAGTATAATAACTCTTGTAGAATCACACTTGAGGTGCCCCAGTTTAGTTTTGACACCTCATACACCTGAATGAATATTTACTCTTGCAGTTCTACATTTGAATCCTAATCTTTCTCCATGGTCAGCATGGGCTAGTTGTGAATTTTTGTTACAGTTTCCTCTTCTCTCACCATATATTTTTTCTCGCCTTGTCCTTTCTTTTGTCTTTCAGTGCTTGGTATTCTCACAGTATTTATTTATTTTTTCCTCTCCATTTCTTCTGTATTGTTTCTGCATTGCACAGCCCTTTCACAGTTCCCAGTGATTTTTAATTCTTCTTTTCCCTTCAACTCCTTCTTAATTGCTTCTTTCTTTTTCTCATACCTCGTAAAATGTTTGTCTTTTTCCTTCCTGCCTTCTCTCTCCTTGTCAAGATGTTCACCTCTTCTCTCTAGATCCAATATCCCCTATCCTCTCTCCATGAACTTTTAAATTTTTCGTTTCTTCCCTACGGTTACAATGTTCAAATATGCTTCCATGTGCATGTGAGAGATGAAAAAAAAATTCAACTCTCTCAGTGCTAATTATGAACCTGCAGGCACTGGTTCTTTCCATCATTCCAGTAGAAGGTGCTTTGTGTGTGCACATAAAGTTACACTGAGCAACAAGATTGGCTCATAATATTCCTCTGCATGTTCTGATTGAAGAAGTATATCACATATGTACTGAAGATTGGAGGGCTGGTGGGGGATAATATTAGGCTCTTTTTTCCACCTCCTATTTTGAAACAGCATCTAACCTTTCTGGCCTTCTTTGGTAATATGTTCTTGAATAAATCGGAAGAAAGGAAAAACCTTTAGAAAGGGGAGTGGGGTTGGAGAGATATTACACAAAAGAATGAAAAAAAAATTCTTGCTCTTTTCTACTGAGACAGTACTGGAACCATGATTAATTTCAGGGGTGTTTTTTTCTAGCCATGTGAGCTACTGTGAGTGAGCCAGGCTTTCATATATTCCACATGCATGTAATACAGTCTGCACAGTTTTGACTTTGGGTTGCATTTAGCTATGTACATGTCTTCTCAATGATTAAATTATTGACCTTGAAATTCATTGAATGTTATGCCATGAGACATAATTTTAATTTTTTTTCCTTTTTTATGCTTATAGTTTAGTTTGCCTATTTGTGGGGCTAAACCTATGTTAATTTAATATTATCTTTGAAAGGATCTGAAAATCATGTGAGACTCAAGGCTAAGCTGTTGAACCAACATCTGATTTTTATTCTGAACTTATAGAAACTAATACTTGTGCAGTTAGTTGCCCCCAAATGGTGAGCAGACCAGAAGCAAAAATATCTTCAAGGGCTTTAGATATACTAATAGAAACTTGCAGTAGGTACTGATACAATGAAAGAAATGTAACTCTAGAGTCAGAGATCTCGCCAAGTTAAAGGCTGTTTGAAGCTGTCAGGACAGGCTGGTTTGCCTTATTGTTGCAGTGATTTTTATTCTGTGAACATCTTCTGTTGGATTTTGCCTCTAAAACAATTCATACTGTGAATTTTGATGAACTCTTCTTCAATAGTTGCATGTGACATCTGGTAAATAGAACATATTGACAAACCTACGAGATGGTGTAGGCACCTTCACTTCTATACCTGTAGTTTGTCTGTCTATGATAGTGGCTAAAAGCTATCACAGATCAAATAAAAATTTAGGGTTGGCAGCACTGGTTAAGGTGTGGTGAGTCTGGGTTTCGAGAATTATGAACATTCATTTTTTTTTCTAAAAGCACTATTTTTCCTGTTCCATGGTGGTGATGAATTACAGGAGCTAGAGGTCATACAGGACAGTGTCTTGCGTGCCTCAGCCTGCCTTTCAAGCTGGCAGAAATCAGTGCTCTGTACGCATTGTATTGCCTGATGTTGATCATGCTCATTTCCCAGTGCCTCTAAAGGAAGGTGAGGGTCCTCAGCCCCTCTGGAGTGGTAGATTTCTTCCTATTAGCCCAGATGTGCCAAACTGTAGCTCTTCAGCTGTGCTGTGGAGCGAGGATTGAGAATGAGCCTGTAGGATGGGAGCTGTCAGGATTGCTGTCCTGGCTCCTCAACAATCCCATTTGGGTCCTGTTACCGAGCTCTTATGCACAGGCTGCAGCTGAGGTGAGTCCCAGAATATGCCAGTCCAGGGAGGTGATGCAGCCCATAAGCAGATCTGTCACAGCCTCTGCTATGATTAGCTGATTCTGTGAAGCATGAAATAGCATTTGCTTTCTGTGCTACAGCTATCAGATGGTGTGCCCTTCTCAATGCTCCAGAGGTATGACAAACAACTGTATTTCATGAACTGGCATTTCCAAAGAGGTCTCACTTGTTGAACTGAAGCCCATTAACACAAAGTTTAATCAGCAATGACATATAAAACTCTGAAGCTCATTAATTCTAATAGTGAAAACCCATCTCAGGTATGATTTGATGTCTGGAGCATTAATATATCCCATGCTTTAGTTTCATTTTCTGCAGCTCTGCTTACCCTAGTGGATGTCAAATTTTTACCTTTATTTAAAATGGGATTACTTACGGGTGATCATTAGTTGAAGAGAGGTTATATAAGGGATATAGCTAAAAAACACCTCTTCAGTATGATGGGAAGAACTGAGGGTCTGTAATAGTTGAAAGATGTACCCATAAGTAAATAAGGAGAAAAAGGAAAGAAGTCTTGTTTCACCTGGCTGATTTTAACAAAAGCATATTTTAGAGAAATAGGAGGTTTTGTCTTGGCCAACAAATTATTGCAGAGCTTTCTTTTCATAACACAAACTCTTGGACAAAATCCTTAGCATTGAGCGAACTTTCAAACACTGTTTTTGGGATCCCAACACTATCATTTGAAGGACACTCAGTACTTGTTTTCTTTTGAAAATTTTCTTTTGAATTAAAAGCTACTCTTTTTTTTTTTTTTTTTTTTTTTTTTTTTTTTTTTTTTTTTTTCCCCTCAGGGAATGAGCCCATTAAGGGGATTTCAGCAGCAATCAACCTCATCTTTTTTCTGGACAATATGCTTATCAGTTGTCAAATACAGATATCATATTACATCTTGAGCCTCTGTTATATGCACTGTTCATGCTTGGTTTTGGAGAAGGACTACTTTTGTTTTAGTACAGAAATCCGGTAACAATAAAAATCTGATTATCTATTCACATTGACTAATTTATTTACATAGATTTCCCCCCTTGCAATTGCTTTGTCTGCTAATTTTTTGTCAGCTTTATTCAGGTTTCTCCTAGAGTGAGTTAATTATATAAAAGTTACAGTGTATACTCACCAAATTATTTCTGTTCTAATATTAAAGTAATATATGGCACAATAACTTCTGAGCTTCTTAAATTCCTGTGGCTTGAATATTTTGAATTTTTTCTCTTTATATGATATAGGACTTGCTGAGATGATTACATTAATAATGCATAACTATAAAAATTAAAGTGCATCACAGAGAACATGCTAATAGGTTTAATTGATTTAAGCTTGTAAATGGGTGCCAGCAATCAGAAGCCAGGTGCAAGTCTGACTTCAAATGAACTGATAATGATAAGAGTGCCAAAATCACTGGCAAGATTAATAGTTCTGGTGTTGAAGGAAAAAAATGTTAAATATTATGGAGTTACTTAAAATTAAACTTGAAGAAAAATGTGAAGTACGTGCACTGGACTTTGACAGTGATGCTTTTCATTGCTGTTATGAGTTTAAACCTCAATTTAGTAGTTTCACACTTTTCTATTTCTTTTGAATTTAGTTTCATATTTTAAGATTTAAAAATAATTGTTGAGTAGGATTAGTTTTATCCTATGCAGATGGTGAAAGTAATATTCTAAAGAATTAATTTAGCTTTCAAGGCATCAGAAAAACACAGAATATTTAGCACCGTTTGAATGCAGGACTCGGCCATTATGTATTGTTAATATTTCTGCTTTGAGTTCTCTAAAAACAGGGGAATATGGTAATATCCTCCATCTTAAAGAAAACAGAGCATTTACACAGCTTGGCTGTCATTAACATGCAAGTATTTTTCTGTTTTATTAACAAATAGGAATGTATTTTGTGCTTTGTATATATCTGGGGTCAGGATTTTATGTGTGTCTAATTTTGATTTATGGTTGCACTTTAAGGTAACTTGGCACTCAAAAGTGACTTTGGGCTTCCTAACTTGTGTATGTGCTACTGTTAAAATTTGGTCTTGGACAGTCTTTTAAAATCAATTAATTATGAATCTTCAAGTCTAAAGTTTACTACTGCACAGTAGATTTTTTTAAGAGTTTGCTCCTGTCCGGATTGTACAATGTTCAATATTGTGTATGAAGAGTGGAAACCTGAGGTCTGGAAGTAAGCATGTTGTCAACTGTTTTCTGACCACTTCAGGTATTATGATTATAATACAGCTTTTGTCTCATATCAATAACATTGAGAAACTTACTCTGTTTATGAGTAAAAAAACCCAACTCCTTGTTTTAGAGGTTTTTTCATGGATTTTTTCCTTTTATTTTTCCTGTCTGTGCTCTAGCATAGTCCTTCAGAGAAAGCTTATCCAGAATCTCTGCAGGATGCAAGGGAATAGCAGTATCTTAAGTGTACAGACTTGAAGATAAAAATGGTGGCTTGTGGAAAATCATGGGGGAAACTGCTATCAGATCTGGAAATTGAATTCACGTTTTAGCACATAACTGTATACATCAACTGGCTACCATCCATGTCCTTACTTCCTGCAAATTTATATTTTGGACAGGAAGCTTTGGAGATCCTGGGCAAGATTATAGACTATTGAGATTCTTGTGGCTTTTTGTGGAAAACTTTGTAATGCACCACTCTTCCTTTTACATGGAATAAATCAGTATGAAGGTCCACCCTGTGAATTTGCCAGGTACCAGACCCAGATGTGCCTTGCTATGCAGAGATAAAGCAAGAAACTCTTTAAAGAAAAAGAGAGGGAGGGGGAAATGAAAATAGAGAAGAGAATCCAGCAGAAACAAGTATCAGAGTGAACACTTTAAATATATCTTGAAATATGGTGGTTTGTTAATTACTTAAATGATTGGCCTGGATACCTTCTTCACTCAGGCTTTGGGAGCTGCCTGAGAGGCTGGATGCATGGCAGGGCTGGGGGGAGCTGGCAGTGGTTGGAATGAGGATGGGCTTTTAAAAACTGGCAATGAATGTTAGCACATACTAACTCTGAAGTCCTGTAGTCTTAGTTAAATCCTTCACTGCTACAGAAATAAGTCTCCATTAAAGTGTTGTGGGCTACATTGCTATTTAATTCCTTCATTGGCTCTCTTGCTTGTGGTGGGGCTGCAGGGAAGAAGGCAGTTGCCCATTTGTCTTGTCCTGCCTGCTGTCTGCCAGCTTCCATGAAGGCCCTGGAAGGAGGATGATGACTTGCTCCCAGGGGGAGAAATAACTGTACAGGAGGATGGTAATTCCTGGGAACAGCAAGGAGGAAACACATGGGAAGCAGCTGGGGTGACTTTGTATGTGGTGCCTTTGGGTCTCAAGAGAGCCTGCTGGAGGAGACTGAGGGGAGCAAGAAACCTCAGAGAAAGTGTAAGCATGAACAAAAGGGTCCTTTTGGAAAAGGCAGGCTGAGCAGAGGAGGTGAGGGATTTGAAAGTCTCTCTTATTGTTATTCTGTTTCACTCACCAGAGAGGAGTTCTCTCTATTTTAAAAAGCCCTACCTTTTATTCTAGTAAAACCCAGCATGGGAGACTCAAAGCCCTTTTTATCTCTTCTGGGATGCTGAGAGTAAGAAACTGTGTAGTCCAGGTCATCTGAAAGGTCATGGCTCAGTCAGGAACCCTTTGGGCAAAGACTCCTTATTTTTGAGACCTGAGTCTCAAATTTCAAATTACTCCAAAACATTGCAGATGGTGCTGACGTAATTTTCTATCGGTGCCATACATTATTAATGAACAGTTGATTTGAATTATATTTATTGCTGCATCAGTTATTTATCCAGAAACATACTTAAAATTCATTTCAGGAAGCAATGTTTTCTTAATCTTGCCCTAGAATGGATTTTCTGATTTTCTTCTTTCATGACTGAGGCTTGGCTAAACAGGAAAAAAAATAAAAGGTGCTTGATAGTACATATTAGAAAGCTGTGTGTGTAGTGGGAGATAAACTGATGTTTGAAAAAATACAACAGTTAATTACACTTCAGGAGGTGATGGTGGGAGACTATAAAAGGTTAATATATTTACCTAAAAACTGCTGTTTTCTTGTCTCCTGTACACAAGGGAAAGAAATCTGAAAAAATATTCCATGAGCATCTTTTCCTTAAAATATTTTTTTCCTCAGCACTGTGTCAGATTAATTTCTAATACAGTAGTGGCAGTCACATTATAAATGCTTTACATGTCTCACTTGTCCTTTTTGCCTGCTGGTGTTCAAATAAGAATTAGTAACTCAGTCTTTTTTTTTTTTTACCACAAAATTTTCATTCAAAGGAAGTTGAAAAACATGAACACTAGTCATGAATTCATTATTATCAGATTATTCTCTTGTGCATTCTGTTTATGGCACTGACAGAATAGAATAACATCACTGGCCTTTTTAAGCAGCCCCCTATTATTATTGTTATTATTGCCTGGTGTATTTAATTCTAATGTTCATTACAGGTTTTATGAGGTGTGGATTAAAGGTAAAAATCTCTGGAGTTGAACTGCCGATAGTCATGCTGTGGGTTTCAATTATAGAATAATTCCTCCATTTATTCTGCTTAATGTTTGGAAGCAAATGTCACAGGAATAAATTTTCTTTGTATGAATAAACACTCGGGAATTTATTGAGGGCCCAACTATTATCATATGAGATGACAGTTCTATCAACCTAGATATTTGCAGGTCACACTGATGGCAAATCTGTGCAGTTTTACTAGCAGTGATGCTAATACTCAGAAATTTTAAGGCAGCCTCTGAAAATGCTCTCTCTGAGGTTGATTGCTCCAGTAAAACCTTACCATAAACACAGATCAATGCTGAACATTTTGGTGAATTTCATCTATTCCTTCCCATGCTATTAAAAAAAAGTAGTGAATGTGTAGAAACTCCTACTGCTTCTGTCTAATACTACATCAGCTGTGTCCTGCCAGTGCTCTGTCCAATTTTACTCACCCTTGTTTTAGAAATTAAGATATTTTCCTACTAGTAAAGGTGGGGTGGGTTGGTTGATGCTTTTAAATTTTTGACAGCCTCCAAGTAATATGTACAGCAGAGAAATAGTGCAGAATACTGTTACATTTCAGTATTTTAATGAAATAGCATGGGGAATTGCTTCTTTGGGTGTCTAGAAATCCTCCTCTGCTTCTGTTTCAGTTGAATGTTAAGCAGTCCTGTAGCTGTTGTACTTGGTACCTGTAACTTCCACAGCCATTAATCATATAAATGTAACATGCAGAGTAGAATGATGTCAGAAGACTCTTCAGGCACCTTCTTCAGATACTCTTCAGTTCCTTGGAACTGGAGGGTGCCACACAGCACCAGTGTGTCTGAGCTTGGAGAAGGGGGGTGGTCAGGGGAGGCTGGGGCGCCCTTGGAGGCTTGGGACACAGCCCAGCAGGACCTGAGCAGCGTGGCCTGACTTTGAAGTTAACTTTGCTTTGTGCAGGAGTTCAGACCACGCAGCCTCCAGAGGTCCTTTCCAGTCTGAATGCTTTTCTAACCCTATGACTTGGCCTAGAGGATGCTTCCCCCCACTCCTCTCTGCCTTCTGTTCTGCCTTCCTATGTATTTCTTATCCTTTTTCCTTGGCTGAGAAAAGTATCCAGATCAGAACCACTAGACTGGAACTAAAAGTGTAACTCTCTGTTGTCTCAATTAACTTTGCTGTGAATGCTGTGTCAGCATTGTGGGCACATGTACAGAGAGGTTTGTAGTGGCTAATGGAATACAGCTGAGTGGAAATACATGATGTTACATAAAGACTGATACTTGGGAACATGGAAAAGGTTAAATGATAAAAGGCATCCAGTTTTTCAGAAGAAAGGCTATAACGGAGATCTGTCAAGAGGAGGCCTTCGGGTAGGAAATGAAGAACAGTTTTTTTCCTGTGTATAAATAGAATTCAGAGCTCCCAGACACAGTGAAGTAAAAAAAGCAAAGATTTGTCACTTGGATGTAAAGGATATGTGGGAGATTTATGTCCCGACACTAAAAAAATTCATATCTATGAGCCAGCCAACCATTTTACTTTTGTCAAATGAGAGGGGAATAATTATTCATTCTGGTTGATGTTCTGTAAAGGAATGTGCTTATTCGAACTAGATGCATCTGAGAGGAAATGAAAAGCTTTGCCTCTTTTTGTCTTTATAAAAATCTGATTCCTTTTTTAATGGTGACATTTTAAATGAAGAGAAAAAAGTTAGCAAGTAGCAGCCAAAAAAAGCCCCAGTAAAACCCAACTCAAACCTCCAAACTGAAAATCTGTTTTTGCACTGGGGGAAGGGGGGGATTTGTAATTAATTGTATGTGTTTAAACATAAAAAATTAACAAATCCAGGAAAAAACAATTGAAAGACTTCTAAGTGAAACCTCATTTTAAAGATGAAATTGCTTGGTTTTTGAATCACCAATAAATTGGAATGGAAGTCTTCATCTTTGCTGAGCATGATTGTAGTTTTCCTCTGAATTATTCAAATATGAATTCATTTACACATAGCTCAGATAGGAGAAGTCTTGAGAGAATTTTATCAAAGATGGGCAGGATCACAGTAGCAAAGGTGATGTCTGGACTCTTAAAAAAAAAAGTACTCTGACTTAATTGCATATGGTGCCAGGACTGGAGTCCAAAGAACCTGGTGAGAGCCTGTGAAGGATATTTAAAATGAGACACAGCCACTTTCCCTTATTTTTATGAGGGAAGTTTTAAAAAGACCCTGACAATCCTTAGGTTTTTCTTGCTGGTCATGGTCATTTGACATCTCACTTCTATAAGTTTGTTGTAAGGGAAAGGCTGCTGTTGCCAATTGTAAGCATGGGGGTGAATTAGTCACTCTGGAAGGAGAACTCTGTGTTTAAGGGTTGTCCTGTTATTATCAGAGCCTCTACACTTTCATATTATTGAAGCAAAATTTTCATGCTTCTAGGATTTTTGCATAATGGCTTTGTTTTTGTGTCTGAGGAATCAGTTCTAGCTGGCTTTCCTAGCAAATTACCTGTCTAGTTCATTACAATTTTTTGTCATCTAGGAGTTGTTAGAGGGAAAAGTCCGTTTTACCGAGTCATTGGACTTTTTCACTTGTCCTTATAGTTCCAAATTTGACTACTTGAAAATGATTATTTTTTCAAGGTTTTGTGGATGTGATTGGTGTGTTTCTTCACTTGCTGAGGTGATGCCAAAGACTAGCAGAGACTGGATATTGCTGTGCATCATAGGGGTATTACATCATGTTGTAAACATCACTCATCCCTCATGACACTGAGCTGGGACTGTGTTTCTTTGTGCTACTTGAGTATGAGCCTCACTGTGCAAATGAAATCTATGAATTAGAATACAAATAGCTCTGAAAGAGTTTGTAAATGGAAGGTATCAAACTAGTTGCTAATAAGTGTGTTAAATACGTAGTAAGTATTAAAGTGTTCTTATTGTGTGTGAGTTTAGATAGGCTTTAGTGGATGCTGGGCAAAGTCTGTTGCCACTTCAATATGTATAAGAAGCCACAATGAGATTAGTGGGGAATTATGTTAAAAGAATGAACAACTTCAATTGTGAAGGAGTCATGAAACACTTCCTGTGACTTCCTGGGAAGCTCTAAAGTGAAGTCTTTCAGTGATCCCTGTGGTATGGGGAGAGGAGGAGGAAGGGTGTGTAAGTATCTGTGAAGAAGTGGTAAAAATCTCCTTCTGAATTCTCTAAATAAAACCAGCCATATGTCCAGAAATAATTTTATCAACTTGTTCCAATGTGTTTCCTGACAGAATGTATCTTAAAAGTGGAAACGCTCTCTTGTACTTTTAAAAGTCATGCTGAATTTCTTAAAATATAATTGTGGTGTTTTTTTTATGGTAGTAGTGTTCTTCTGATATAATATTTCTCAAACTTTAGATTTTTCTTAGTAATAATTTTGAGCAATATTAGAAAAGTATTGAGCTTTCTTACTGTTTCTTAGTGTTGTAAAATATATGATTAACATAGTTAACATTGTACATAGATGATACTTTGATTATTTTAACTATAGTTCTGTGTCAGAGACTACTTTAATATTTTTTTTGTACTTTAGATAAAAGGAGAAAATATGTGCATAAAACCTCATATCAACTATATTTTACTTTACCTAGGAAGAATGTGATGTGTAGGTAACATGTGACAAACATTTATAAAGTGTCTTTTTCTGTCTTTTACTTCTCTTGAAAAGTCATTTGCTGTCATCTGCATGGCAGCTATGATCACTGTTATAGAAAGTATTTCAACATTCTCATGCTTCAAAATGTTTCCATGAATCTGACAGTTGGTACCTAAATAAAGTCATTTCCGAAAGCAACAGCAGAGGGGAGAATGTGCTGCTGCTGTTACTTTTGAAGAGAAGACTCATTTTTAAACTCTGATCAGCCTGCTATTATGTGCATTCTGGTTTTACCTTGTTATTAAAATATCACAACAGGGATCAAATTCATCTGTGAAGAAGAACCATGCTATCTGTATGTAATTCTATTGCTTAAAATTATGGTAGGGTAATAGTCACATGATGGAGAAACCCCCACAGTTTAAGACTATATTCACTGTATGAAGATGAGGCAGGGCTTAAATATTCATAGTTTTTCCTTTTTAATTTTATTAAGAGATAGAATGGAAATGCAAGTATCTGGGTCAATTTTTCAGGCGCACATGAAATGTACAAAATGCGAGTGGTTTGGGAAGGTATCTCACCCCTATACACAGGGCTAAGAGGGATTTGGTTAGCTCTCACTCACTCAGCGTGTGGTGGCTGAAGGCACTTCTAGTTGATGC
Organism: Rhipidura dahli; assembly: GCA_013399225.1. Taxonomy (NCBI): domain Eukaryota; kingdom Metazoa; phylum Chordata; class Aves; order Passeriformes; family Rhipiduridae; genus Rhipidura; species Rhipidura dahli. The sequence continues at coordinate 1,040,706 of VXAC01009004.1, read as the reverse complement.
TGACAGTGACAGCCCCATCAGGGCTTTTGTCAGCGTGTGGACTGAGATGACTTTCTGTCCCATATATATATTTCTGGAGTAAGGAAAAGAGAATAAAATCCATTACTTTATTCTTTCTCTATGCTGTTTTCTAATTCTTTTGTGTTCTATAGATTTGTATTTCAGTAAGCTGCCCTGAAACATGTGGAAGTTATTTAGGCTGCCATTTTATAATCCAAGAAAAGACCATCTCTTTATGAGAGGGGGTAAGAGATAAGGAGGGATGTGAAGCTGTAATTCCCCAATGTCCTTGCAATCTTCATAGGAATAGCTATGGTAACATAATAAGCAAAGCAATGTAATACTTTATCTTCTGCGTCACTGGCTATTTCACTGTGTTATTTCCTTTGCTTGCCAACTGCAATGAAAAATTCTGGAAACTTGATTAAGGTATTTCATAGCCTTTTAGCACCTTCTTAGGAGTAAAGCAGGAGGATTTTGTTCTTAAGGAAAGATGCAGCAAATGTACCAATAATGTCTGAAGGATGGTTGCCATAGTCTTCACAGATTGTATTTGTGTGGGGGAAAGCACTCATCTCTCAGTCAAATAGTCCTTTTCTTTCCCTCGTGGCACTGGCATGCCTAAATGTTCTAGTGAACTGGGACAAATGGGAAAGCCATTGTTTTGGTTGAACAGCTTTGATCCAGCTCTCTGTGAAGTCTGTGGAAAGAGTCCAACTGACTTTCCTGGGAAATACAAAGTGGATGAAAAATGCAGTCCATGGGAAGCAAAACTATTGCATTTTCATTTTCAAATTTAACTGAGACATATTAAGCATTTCTCTGCTCCAGTTTTCTTCAGAGAGCAATAATTTTTGTCGCCCTCCTTCCCTCTTCTGCCTACAGAAAATCTGGTTTTGCTGGTGTCTTATTCAGTTGGGTTTTTTAATGCAAGTGTGATGATACAGCATATACCTTCCTTATTTGTGGCATGACTGTGTGCTCTGTTCAGATGAAAAGGTCTCATTCAAGTTGTTAAACAGGAGAAAATATTCGCATAAACTGTATTTTTCTCAAGATACCTTATTCCAGTTCTAACTCTTCTGTCAGTTCTAACTATTAAAAAACCATCTAGTTGTTGTTCCCGTGGGATAACAGAAGTGTAGCTAAGGGATGGCTGAAGGTAGTGCCGACTTTCTGAAAATGCTAACTGTGCTTGTTTGTAACAAAACAGGACCAAATAAAAGCATCCATTGGCTGGAGTATGGCACTTCACACGGTGGATACAAAACCCCATATTGTCTTCCTAGTTCAGCAAGGCAGGCCTGAAAACAGTGTGGACTGCTGGCTGGTGATCTTTTCAAATGAGTGTTTGCTTGTGTTGCTTTATGATCTCAAAGGTCTTTTCCAACCTGGGTAATTCTGTGAAAATGTGGAGATGAAACTTGAGAGTTACACAGGTTGAATGGTTGCATGTACATGGACTGACCCCTCTTGATCTAGTTTGTCAACCAGCTCTTGAACTGTTCCTACCTATCATTACCTGAAGAGGCAGGAAGGGAGTACAGACTTCAGCAGAGTGTAGTTGTCCATCTTGGCCTTGCATTCTCTTGCTGTGGCTAGTATGTTCCTGGAGAGAGTAGAGAGGATGAAAGGAAGGGTACAAGTGTGCTCTCTCCTTATTACTAAAAGGCTATCACCAGGCAGGTGGATGAGAAAAGTCTCAGCCTTAGGGTAAGAAATGTCTGGAGTTGCTAGTGCGGGTATTTGTTAGGCAGAGAATAGGCATATTTCTGTGAGACCTTCTAGTTCATCAGATTCCCAGCTGGCCCAAGACTAAGAGCATTTATCCCCTGGGCAACATCCTTGTTGGTGCTCATTATGAACCTGAAACACAGCAGACTTCTCTTGCCAGACATAAAACTAGATGGTGTCACAAGTCATGTATGTGATCTAATTGATCTGCAAGATTGTGTTATGTGCAGATGTCATACCTTGGAAGAGCTGGAAGTGGGGAGAATACCTCTACCAGGTGAAGATACCAGCCTTCCTAACCTTCTCTCCTAATCCTTCATTCCCCCTGCCCCAGTGCTGTAATTTAATGTTTTTAATGTGATGGCACACACAGTATTTGATTTGCACAATATTCAAATTTGTCTGCTTTGGGGAGAACTTTGACCATTTGCTTCAGTCACTTAAGATGAGGTGAAAGAATAAATTTGGCAGCCATTTAAATAAGGTACCCTGAAAGAAGCAACAGCTTGAATTGTACAGAAATTATAGGTAGTCTCATATTTTTGTCTCTTAAGCTGGGAATCTCTGTTTTCAGAGGAGTATTCTAAGAGAGTGCAGATGTTGGACAATATAGCCAGATGCAACTGCGAGTTCTGTAAGCTGAGAGTCATGAAGAGCTTATGCTGTTCTCATAGGTACAAGTGTGTGGCTTTATTTCTTCCCCAGTAAGTTTCTGATAATATCTTTGCATACAATTTAATGTTAATTTGATTGTAATGTTACTAACTGTGGTTCTTCTCTTGAGAATGGTAGCAACAGGTATGAGGAGGACATGATCTTTATTTAAGGTCATATAGTGGCAATACAGGAGTCTACTCAAAATGGCTGATGTCTTACCTATCAGTAAGCATCTAAATTGGTGGGGTTTTTTAGAGGCTTTTTCATTAAACTAGACCATATAAATCAAATTATCTTCATGTGTTCCCTTATCTTGTACATAGAATTAATCTGTATTTAAGTGGAATATAACCTCTGTTTAAAATATTAAATAGAAACATTTAGAATTTGCATGAAGAAGATGTTTGAGGGAAATCTGTAGTTTTTAGATTACCTTAGTCAAAGTAAACAGACATTTCATTATTAATTTCATTTTCTCTTTACTTTCTGAGTTGAGTTATGATTCCAGTAGTGTTTGAACTGAGGCTTTAGGGATTTCCTGCATACAGTATTTCAAATGACTTTCAAAAAGTTAGTTAAACTTCTGAAAAGCCGGCCAAAAAATAAAAGCTTGTATTTACTCCTACTTTGTATATCAAATTGCTCCTACCATGTAACAGAGGATTTTAGTAAGTGATAATGCAGGTGGGTGGGTTTTTTATTATAAATTATTTTAATTTTTTTCTTTTAAATTTGAGCCTAGTTTTCCTTTCATTCTACTTAATATGTTTCCAAAATCATGTAGTAACATACTTATCATGTATTTAGGGATGGGTGAGGAAGGAAATTAACAGGATAAACTTTCAACCACTTGCAGCTTGCTGGAAGACCTTTTATTTAAGAAAGGGAAGGCAAAGTTCTAAACTGAACTCTTTGCATAATGCATGTTTATTCTGGAACCACTTAACTTAGGTCACAAATAATTCTTAACTATCAAACAATATTTGGATAAACATCTTTCAGAGCAGCTTTTAGGAGTTTCCCTGAACAGTGAGGTAGGCAGGCTAGGTAGTACAGGACTATCTCCAGTTTTGGTGATGAAGCCTTTCTAAGAAGTCCCTGCTTGCCTTGTGCCACTCTTGAGAAGGAGTTTGCCATTTGTTCACAGGCAAACAATCTGTAGGACTAGGAGCCCTATAAACACCAGGGAGCTGCACTGTAAATGAGCTCTATGGAAAAAAGCTGAGTAAAGTGTAGGGCAAAAGAAAGATTATTTCCTCATTTTCACTTATTCAAACATAGTTATATGAGTTCTTTGACCAAAGATCATTAGCTTAAGCAAATGGGATGGAAGTGTCTCCCTTCATAGTACTGTACACTGAGTTTGATTTAAATGTGAGTGGAACTACCTAGTAAAACTGTCATATGTAGTTGGATAAAATCAGCTGGTTATAATGAGCTGCTATGTTAATTTAAAACATATTCACCATGACAGAGACATGCCATGTAATTGCTGAATCTCCTTTGTGTTTCTTATAATTGAATATTTAATTATAATTTTTAAATTATAATATAATTAGCATAATTTATTTGAAAAAAATCCCTATTGCTATCCTTAATTACATTATTTCTAACAATAATGCACATTAAAGATAGTTTGATAGTATGCCTTGGTACTTGCCCTCTAGATATCTGATAGTAATCCTTACATTTCTGAGGAAAAAAAATCTATCACTTCAACATTGTAGAAATTGATGTAGTTTGACAAATCAATCCTATCAACCTCTTTTACCCCAATGGTTTGACTATTCAGAGCTTTGTGCATGAAACTGTAAAAGCATAAAGCTAACAGTAAAGCAGGTTTAAATCCTTGCAATCTTTTCTGCTTTCTGGATGATTGTATCACTGCAGATGTTCTGAAAGAATGTAATCCAAGTACAGTGTATCCTGGATTGTTCACTTTTAAAGACGTATCTGTTCAGTGGTATAAACTTCTAGTTGAGCCAGATGTCACAGACCTAACACTGAACCAGGAGTCTTCTACAGCAATGCCTATTTATATCCTGTGTAAACTGGAAATATTTGGGATATAAGCACGCAGGGAGACACTGACAGTGTTCTTGAGGGAGCTGAGGCTGTGTTGGCTCAATCTCTCACAAAAAGACTGTCTGTGCAGGAGCTGGAGTGGAACAGGGGGCTCTCACACCAGCTCCCAGGGTGTGGGAGCCTGGCTCCATGTGCCAGCTCGGCCTTGGGAGTGTGCAGCTTCCTGCAGGTCTCTGGGCTCTCCAGCTCCTCTAAGCAAAAATCATACCCTGGGAGCTGTTGCCCAGGTGTGGGATGTGGCATGTGAATGTCCCTGCACCACCAGTTCATGCCTCTCTGCCTAAAGGTGGAGAGTCTTCACTGTCTTATTAAAGCCATTGGTGCCAGGAAAGTGGACAAAGCTCTTCTGTGTCTGTAGAAGATATCTATGTATAATATATTTATTAGGAATAAAGAAAGAAATTATTCTTTGTCTGATTGAACTGCTCTGTGTTCTCTCTTTGCATATTTTTTTGAGGTTTTTTTTTTTTTTTTTCCTTTCAAACAGAAGCTATATTTAGGGAGAAATATCAGTGAAGTCTAAAGGAATGCATCAAGTTGTCTTTGGAACTTAAAAATCTTGGCTGTGGCAGGACTCAGACTGTCTGTGTCTGGTGATGCTGGCCAGATTTGGAGCCTCTGGCCAGATGCTGTGGTTGATTGAAACATTTTTAACATTTTCATTTCGCAACCCTTGCAAATTGTTGGTAATTTTAACTTGATGATTGGCATTTAAAACTCCACTCCTCCTCTCTGTGCTTGTACAGCCCAGTAGGAAGGAAGCTTTTTTCCCCCTATTTTGTTTACCACTACAGACAGAGGTACATCAGAACTCTGCAGGGACACAGTATAGTTTAGCAATGTTATATGTGTGTACTCATCCCACTGGAACAAATCTTTTATACTTCTCATTAGTGTATTTTGGTATGCTTTTTGATTATCATTGATTTTCTTTATTACACCATACAAAGCAACAACTCAAATTCAGCTAAAGCCTGAGTATTAAACATGAATTAAACAAGAGAAGAGAAAAGCTTAAAATATATTTTAAGAAAATAAGATTAGATAAAACCAGAAAAGAACAAGGTTTATTGGGCAGAAAAGGAATTGGTAATCCTATGAACTAGAGAGGCTGAGGTAAGAACTACAAAGGAAGAGAAAATGAGCGTAAAAAATGAATTGTTTAGGTAGGGTAAGATCCAGGTTGTATGCAGAGGTGGCAAATGAGGGATTAGAGAGTAAAAATAAGCCAGTTACTGGATCAAATGTTGAGGAATCTGGATCAGTACAAAGGGGTGAAAATCTAGGCTGCTTGGGAAAGGATTAGTATTGAAAAGTGATAATTGCATTTGAAAAGGAAGACAATAAGGCTTGCACAAGATGGGGAAAAAATGGATAAAAATGAATCTGAAAAAGCAAAGTAGAAAACCCAGGATTTTGTGAAACAGAAGTCTACTTATATAATGGAAGCCTCTCATTTATTCCAGGAGGGGATGATGATAATACAAATGAATAATCAATTTGGTTTCAGTTTTTCTCACATGGTGTGTGCCTCACAATCTTTCCTGGAGGACAGAAGCAGGGAGGTCACAGTTGTGATTACAGGAAATTGATTTGGAGCACTTATCATTTCAGCTGCTGCCAGGTATGCTGCAAGGGGTAAACATTCAAAACCACATTTGGAAGATGTGTGTACAAAAGCTTGGGGTTTGTTTGGACAAAAATGGATTTGGGATGCATCTCTTCCACTGAGTTTCAATCCTTAAATTTGTCAAGAGACCTCATATCCTTCCCCAGAGTTACATATTTATTTATTTATATGTCTATATTTGGATAGTGGTAGGAAAATTCTGTGAAACCAGAGTGAATTTTGTTTTCTTCCCTTAAGCAGAAAATTGTGGTGGAAGGGTAATTTTACTTGCTAATAATAGTTTGGAGAAATTTTGGCATTTTTCTTCATGGAATTTAGTGAACCAATAATGAACAGAGTTAGTCTAACACTAGTAAAAGTATTTAAATAATTCTCTGACTAGAGGAGTTATCACTGAATGAATTATTCATGAGCTATTTTTCACACACAGATTAAAGCAAAATGTATTCACATTTTATTTGAAGCAATATTGGAAAATTAAAATAGGAATGCAATTAATAATTTCAGCAATGGTGGCATTGTTCATGGAGATTTTTACTTTCTACAATAACTAAGATATGAAAAGGATTAAGTCAGATATAGTGATCTGAAATGAAAGTGTTTGTTTATGCTGCAGAGCTGAGCTCTTCCAAGGGAAAGAAATCACTGAGTGCCTACAGAAATGTTCTACAGCATTTTTGCTTTAGAGTCCAAAGTTGATACCATTGGCTGCATTAATGTGCTTCTTTGTGTGCTCTGACCATAAGGATAAGGTAGTCCAAAGTTTCAAGCAGTAAATATTCTCTTCCATTTACTTCACAAACAATTTCTAAAACTTATTTTCACTGCCTGTGGACTCAATTCTTATGACTTCTGCATTTTTTTAAAATTTTGTCCTAGTCAATAAAGTAAACCATGGAAGCGAAATGAACATCTGTGTATATGTGCCTTGATTGGTTTAAGTTTGGATGCATTTTTCAGAGTCACAAGTCTGCCACAGGTTCTTAGTTTCAGTCCCAGATCAACTATGATGTTCCACATTATATGGGCCATTTTACACTAATGTATAGATACTATTAGAGGACCCAATCTGGCCTTTCTCAGCCTTGAATTGTATCGATCTTGGATAATTTATCTGTTCAATGTGAAACAGAAGCACAAAGAGTAGACTCTAGTTTCAAATTATGTATATTACTCAGTAAAAAAGGTGATTTTCATCTTTTAACAAGAAGACTATATTAGTTAGAGGGATCTGACAGTAATTGCTGACATTTTAAATTTTTGGCTACTACCCTTACGGAAGTAGAAGTACTAGCAGCAGATTTTGGTGCACTCTGCCACTCCACATCATAACACTGTTTCACTTGAAGGCAGAAGAAACAATATATGTAATGTTCTTGGTGTTCTTCACCAAACTCCCTGCTGCAATTTACTTTCCCAGCTGCCATCTGATCAAACCTGACCAGTTGTTAAAGATGCCAAAAGAAAAGGATGCCTAAAGCAGTATTTATTTCCCAGGAGATGACTTCTTATGAGATCACTGCCTTATCTAGGAATTTTGTAAAACCATGGTGATTTTATAGATGCCTCTAAGTCACCTTTCAGTACTTACCCACATCATATACTAATGCATCAAATAATGAGCCAGTGTAAGAAAAGCTTCCTGGTGTGGAAAATCATGTTCAGCTTTGACGTTTTAGCATTTTAACATCTGAGTGCTAGACTGAAAAAAGTATTTTAAATAAGTCTTCAGGATCATTGGTGTGTCACATTTGTAACCAACCTTCTCACTTTGCAATATAAATCTGCATTTTAAAAAAGTAGTTCTTTTTCTTTTCTTTTCCTGAAGGATCACTTACTTTGGATTGATTTCTGCTTCCTGAATAGGATATAACAGGTCTTTAATATTCTTGTTGGGTACGCTTATTCAGAAATAAATATAATTCTTTCACCTTTTAGAGTGGTGAAAGATGTATTAAGGGTTAATTGAAATGAGAAGGCAGACAAGTTTTGTCTTTATGAAAACTAGGTGTGAAACTTTAGGCATGTGTGAAAGAGCACAGCTAATGTTGTTTTCAACAGCAGAACTGTAACTTTTCCATAGTCACATGCATTTTGGACTGATTTTTTTCTCTGCCAAAGTTCTGTAGCAAGTGGAATTGAGTTTAGAAGAATTATCCACAAAGAAAGTTTGTTTTCTTTGATATGTTTTATCTTCTTATGGAAACTCCTGTACTCCCCTGGGCTGGAGATGAGATTCTTCAATGTGGTGCTGCCTTTGCCTATCTCAGCTCCAGAACAGGAGTGTGCTGCAGAGCTCAGCAAGAGATGTGACTGGATGTTTCTTGTCCTCACTACACAAGGTATCTTGCACAGTGTCTTTAGAAGTTACCATGACTTCAGTTGTTGAACATTATATTCAGGCTTGTTTTTCCCCTTGGCATTGTTAAGCTTTTTGGCTGTGGCAACATCCTTACCTGACTATCTCACGAGACACAGGGCATAGCAAAAATCTCAGAAAAATTCCCAAGCCATTCACTAATCTATTAACTGTGATCACTGAGAAATGACATTGTCTATTTTCTTTACTTCTGTCAGGAAGAATTTTGATTTCTGGTGTGGGGTAAAGGCAAGTTCCTCAACCCCTGTTTAAATGTCTGTTTTGAGAATTAAAAATAATTGAAAATTTTTGTGAATGGACAGAACAAGTATCACCTGGATGCTGTGATACATATACTGAATAAGGTTCACCTTAATTTATGGTTTAATGACTCACTGGACTGCATTCTAACGTCAAACTTTAAAGCCATGCAGATGTTTTGGGGTCACAAGATTTCATTTCTTAAATTTCATATAAACTATAGGAGACCAATCAGCAGAAAATTTTCCTAAATGAAAAAATTATGCTTCTTGACCAGTCTCTTTCAAATGCCAGATATTCCTGCTGCACGCTTGATAGTAAAATATTCAAAATTAGTGAGAGGTCTTAACAGAGAATTACAACACAGAGCACTTCATCTTGTGCAGTAGCGATAGCAATTGGCCCAGGTGACTGTGATACCAACAAATTCACCCGTTTCTGTTTTCAATTTAAACATTAATAGAGACCTACTATATTTTAAAATATTCTTTTACTTTGGTATTGCAAGAGAGATGATGTGCATAGGTCTATCACAGCACAGATGCTCACTGTTGAAATCCTACAGCAAGAATTACTTATCATAGAAATATCCCAAACATTTTAATGAAATGACCAATAATCTCTTATATCAAGATTTTAACTAAACAGAGGGGGAAAAAAAAGGATTCTGCAGCAACTGCCTTTTATCTCTCTATAGAATGGTGTATTGAACTATGTCTCATCTTTGAATATTAAATTAAATTATTAAATGTACATGTATTCTGCACCCTCAGGGATTTGAAATTTGTCTGGATTTTCTCCTTCTTCCTCATCTTCTGGTGTTATTTAAAACAAAACCCCACCACCACCATTTCAGCTTAGAATCACAGGTTCATCAAGGCTGTCTTATATATTAAATCAGAATTCCAGTCACTACTTTTGAAGAAGTAGAAAGTCATGAAGACCCTCAGACCCTCTTTTTTTCTTCTCAAAACTGCATAATAATACCTTAGTACAATTGTTATATGCTTTAGCTGAGAATACAGCCTTGCCTTTAAAAAGTGCAAAAAGAGTTAACTACATGATTTATTGTAACCTACGATGAGAGGGTTAAGGGACGGTAAAAAATCATTTATCCATTCAAAATATTATTAAAGTTAAACTTCCAACCATATTTTTGTGTTCTGGAAATACCTACAAGGATTTAAATGTTAGAATACAAGAAAAGTCACTCTGTTCAAGGCGCATTTTTATGAGAAGTTTTTTTTTTAATTATTTAATTTAAAACACTTGTGGCTGTACTTTGGGCCTAAGTTCATGCTTAACACTCTGACAGGTGACAATTCTCCACCAATATTTGCCATTTGGGACTTTCAGTGAGTACTTAGAGGATAGTTCTTACAGGATAAGTTCTCCATTGTTTACCTCATCGTTTGAGAGTCTGCATTACTAACTGCCTGACTTGCTGAAGAAAAATTATAACACACCTTCTTTTCCATATTGACTAGCAGAATTTCCTTTCATGAGTTACTTTCCTTCTTAATGTAGATAAATCTACTGAGGGTCTGGATGTGGTGGGCAGATGATTTGTTCAGTTTTTTCAGTGTCCTTGCAGAAGAAGTAAGAGTAGGTGAGTTGGCACAGGTCACAATGCATGAACTTGCCTATCCAATGTATCTGTTTTAAGTGCTGAAGCACACAAATGTCTCTAGCTGAAATACGTATTTACAAGAACATCTGTTATTGCATATTTCTCTTTTAATAACAATTGAAGTTACCAAGATGAAATATATTGGCAGAAATCAATCTTTTGTGTGTGTGTGCCCTGTAATTCATATTAGAAATCTTCACCTGTTTCCAGCCTTTTGGAGATGGAGGTCTAGTGAGTTTTTTATGTATGATTCATTTTCCCAATTGCATTGCTTTTATTTCCTGTAACTACATGTCAGACTTCTTAAGATAGCAATTGTAAAAACGTAGGAAAAAAAATCCAACCAGACAAAAATGCAAAATTACCAGTTATTCCTGTCAGCATGTGATTAACTTGACTTACATGGAATTTCAAATGTTTGTGTAGTAAACATTTGGTCCACATATTGTAAGCTAAACCCATGCAACCAAAACATTTGTCTGCATTTTTGCTTTTGAATGAAACATGGTCAAAGTGAACAATGGTTCTTAGCTACATTTTGTGGCATTTGCCAGGCCAAACTACTATCCCTGAATGTCTATTGCTGTAAAGATTATATTGGTCTAATTCCTCCCAGTAAGGAAATGATAAAGCCCCACTGGCACTGGGTATGCCTCAGTTAGCTTTGTAGCCTGTAGTTGGGTTGAATGCCTAACCTTTAGAAAAGTAAATAAACAGAATTAAAAGGAAGTATTGTTTATGATTAAAAAACCCACAGAAGCCAATACAACAAAAAACAACAAACAGCCAAAAGAACAGAAAAAATGAACAAAAGTCAATTAAAAGTCAGATTTGTACTAGTTTGGACTTAATTTGGCTGTAATTTCATATGTTAACTAATTATCTGAAACACTTTCATATGGGGAGATACTTCTGTTAGGAGCGAATGCTATTTTCCGCTTATCTCACATTCTTCCCCTCCCCCCCGCACCCACCAC